>JABUQX010018898.1:25000-46980 GCA_015478945.1 Trachelipus rathkii
AATAAAAGAAAAATTATGAGCAAACTCTTTTCAAATTCTCCAAAACCATTATCATCAGATGGATTTTCTGATTGGTGCAACACCTTTTTAATTCAAAATCATGAAAGTTCTGAAGACCATAGAACGTCTTCAGTAGCATATCTCGCAAGAAAACGTGGCTCAAAAATTGACAGTCAACTAGCAGAACAGATACATAATAAACGGCAGTACTGGAAACACGTTCTTGAACGAGTTGTGGCAGTCATAGTTACTCTGGCAGAGCGTGGTTTACCTTTCAGAGGTCAGAGGAGATAAGGAAATATTTGGTTCTCCCCACAATGGCAATTACCTTGGATTACTTGAATTTGTTGAAATATTTGATCCTTTTCTAGCAAATCATATAAAAGAATTTGGAAATAGAGGATCAGGTGTTACATCCTATCTCTCTAAAACAATATGTGATGAATTTATCCAAATGATGGCAATTAAAGTAAGAAAATCAATTTTTGATGATTTAAAAACAGCAGGATACTTCAATTTATCTGTAGATTCCACTCCAGACCTGTCCCATGTAGATCAGCTCACTGTTATTGTAAGGTATGTCGCACAAGATAATGGGCTCCCTATTGAACGTTTTCTAACCGTCCTAGAGATGAGTAGCCATACTGGGGAAAGTATGGCTAAAATGGTGCATGATTACCTTACAAGTGAATGTGAAATAGATTTTAGTAAGTGTCGAGGCCAGTCATACGATAATGCTGCCAATATGTCTGGCAAATATAAGGGCATGCAAGAAATGTTATTATTAAAATTAATAAGGTAGCTTTATAATATATGTATATATACATATAATATATATATATATATTTGTTTGAAATGTGTATTCTATATATTTATATAGTATATATATATATATATATATATATATATATATATATATATATATATATATATATATATATATATAATATATATATACTATATATACTTATACTATATATATACCTCATAATATATATATAGTATATATTATACTAAGCACTTATACGTTATAATATTTAATATTATACATATATATATCTATATATTTATAAATATATATATACTAAGACTTATATTTTTATAACTCTAATCTATATATAATATAATACTCCATGATGCATGGTCATCTCGTTGAATATTGTTGGTCAGAGCAGCATTTTTTAACTGCTGCCTCAGATGCGGTAATAACTTTTATTGGAATTGTTCAATGAAATAATATGATTTCTTTTCACTTCTAACTATAGATGGGTCAGATGTCTGTTGTTCTATTTTCAAAAGATTGTCAGATTCATAATTACCAAAGTCTTTGTCAAAGTACTTAAGATGGGAAGGTTTAATTCAATTGGCCAGGCATTATCTGCTAATACTTGATCAGTGATATCGACGAAAAATATTTTCTGCATTGGCTTTAGTTGTATATTGATGCGCATCAAGTATGTAAGAGTGTCAACAGAGGACTCTGGTGCCATTGATTGATGATGTGAATTGGATGAGGTGTCATCAGTTATGATAATGTTATTACTTGTGGGTATTCTGGTGAATATATTCACAAGGGTGTCAGTCCACTGCATATGACCCATAAATTAGCTCTAAGTATGTATGAGTGATAAATTAATGACTTCACTATTTGAATTCCTGTGGCTAAATAGGTATCAAGAATCTTATGTTGATTATTTGAATAAGCAGAGCCCAGGAATTCAAATTGTCTGATGCTGGATATAGAAATATGCATCGATCTAAAGAGAGGCTTATATCTTGCGAAGATGATGCTATTTAGATGATAAAGCAAGCGACTCAAGATTCAGAATCACATAACATTGATAACCTCGTAGTGGTATGCACTTAGAATCAAAATTAGCGGCCAAAGAGCCATCAGTTAATCAATGAAGCTGCTATTAGACTTTCCTTTTTTACAAATTAAGATGCTACTTTTTCAAGGAGACTAAGAGAAATCAGTTAATTCAGCATTATTACATCAAAACATAAATCCTGAAGAATGTGGACTATGAATCTTTGCTGGAGAAGTTCTCAAGCACATTTCTAAAATTTATGTATATCATATGTCAAAGACCTTGACACATTGGAATAGCTTTACAAATTTTGCGCATATTGCAACATGCGGAATAGTGCTTTGCTCTATGTCCGAAATATAGCATCCTATATGTAGTTATACAATTCGAGTAGAAATTGTATCCTTTGTATGATGATTTATTACAGAATTGCCAACCTGGAAGAAAGATCCCTTTCTCTAAATGACGAGGATAAAAAAATATATTATAGATAACTTAAACGTCCATCAATAAATTGTTACCGTGAGCCTTGTGTAATAGAAACGTGATAAACTACGAGCACGTATCATTGACTGGCCGTCTAATACGGTCGTACTTTGCTGGTGTCAAAGTCTAAACAGATAGAATTATGTTAAAATGGACAGATCATGTTGCTGACTTCTTGGAAGATCCAAAACTCTCCCCTATATTATATTATATTATATTATTATACATAATATATATATATTACTAATAGTTATCTAATATATACAATAAATTATATTATATATATATATATTCTATACTATATTTTATTATATATATACTTAAGTATATATATAACACTTATAACACGATATAATATATAAGTATATATAATATTAATTATATATATATATATAATTAATAAAACTAATAGATATAATATATATAAATAGAAAATCATATTATAACATTATTATATATACTAATATATATTGATTATATATATAATAACTTTATATACATATATAATATATAAATATCATATTATTATATTATATAAACTATATAATCTATCACTACACATTAAGATATAACTAAGTCAAAAAATATAATAGTCGTATTAACTATGATATAATACTATATATAATATATATATATATATATATATAAGTATATATATATACTATATATATATACTAGGCTATATATATATAGGCTACTATATATATATATATAATATATATAAACTATACTATATATATGATATATATATATATATATATTATTATATGATATATATATATATATATATAATATATATATATATTAGGCTATAATATATATATATAATATATATATATATATATATATACTATATATGATTAACAGTATCTAAGTACCCACTCCTAGTACATAATCTATATTAATATATATATATATATTATATATAATACTAAATATATATAAAGGGGGGCCGCATTATCCTTCAAATAGCTTAGGGCTTACATAACTCTAATACCGGAAATGAGTAATAATAATAATGTATTATAAAAATAACTTACATTTAATCAGCACTCCATTATTATATCAATATTCCAATTAAATCATATATTTCACACGGGGATTTTAAATATTTTAATAAAATATTAAAAATAAAGGGAATAATAAAAATCCTTTTATAAATTTAAGTGTGGCAACTCGTCAGCCGGCCTGCGGACGAAGACTATAGTCAAATATATATATTTTTTTATTTTAACTGATCGATCCTTGTATTCGTTCATTGTTCAAATACCCGTGAGTTTGAAGCATACTTGCAAACAGATCGTTAAGATATTTGGCTTACGTGGGTAAATACATTTCTCACGATTTCAAAATATATTTCGTTCATTAAGCATCGAGGATATTAGTTTAAAACGAGATTGGCATTATTATTGCACGAGAATACGCTCAGCCTATGTACGACTGCGTAAGATAGTTTTATAATTACTACATTATAAATACTAAGATAATATAACACTACTCCAATATCTATTAATACATATAACTATACTAGAGCTATACTGAACTGATAGTAATCTAATATATATTCATTATATACATATACCTTATACCCATCAGTGACTCTCATGACCTATATAATAACTATATACTACATTACTAAATCATGAACTAATATATAAAACCTAATTATCTACCTACTCATACTAGACAAATATATAGTCCAAACCACTAAACCATATTATATATAATATGTATAACCTGTATATTTAATGAGTATAGTAATACTAGTATATTCTCAATATATAATCTCCACATTCAGTATAAGTACTACATCATAATCCAATATATCATATAATACCATTAACCATATACACTAAAGATACAACTGAATAAGATATATACTATAATACATATGAGTCTTATCATTACAATAGTACAAAAACCTAGCTAATCCACCCTCATTAAATCAATATAATACCCTCTCAGTTTACAATAATAACATTACCAATAAGTTTTATTAATATATATACGGGTAGTATTCATCATCATCTACTCACTAATTGTATACTACGTATCATCGCTCATTACCGTTATATCCGGATTAAACTAATTACAAGAATACACTCAAGAAGGCTGGATATGGGCGGGTCATATTTCATCAGATAATGAGGGTATGTAACTACCTCCTATCGGTGGAGACCTAGCACCCTGTGTGAACACTTTCTGAGACCCAAACGTGAATTATATAAAAACACAAAATACAGCAATACTGGCGTTGATAACTTACAACCTTAGGAAGAGAAAAGGTGCGTTGCGCTAGCATCGTTGGTGCACATATGTCTCACTGTCAAGTGTCACGTTGCCTCACGAAAAGCATAGCAAGCGAAGGCAGGGAGCCGCCCACTCGAGTATATATATCACTCCATGCCATATAATAATATATAACTATATAGTAAATTAAATATATATATAATATATACTAATATTATTATAAATAAAATATATAATTAATAAATAAAGAAACTATACACCAGCCTGAGCCAACCGTGGTACCGATATCGGTACGTATAATTAGAGTCAGACAGTCGGCATTATCTAGGTTCGTACGATATACGGTAAGCCGAATCATACACAAGACAACCGGTGATAATGTCACTATATTCGGAGCTAATAATAATAGGCTTGCATATATCTAGTGTGAGGACAGTACATATATAAAGACGCTAATATACAAATCAAAAACAAAAAACATTAGCACCTCATAACAAATCACAGACATTATCATGATATAAAATAAACACATACTAATAACTCGCGTTGAGTACTATTCCGGTAAGGATATGAGCTCATACGGCAGCAAATCTCCATTATAAACCTACTAATCCCATCATTCAGCGAAAGGGTGCGGAATGTTCCTATTGAACTATTAAAAATTAACGGGGGCCGACTGACGTGAGAGGACAGAGGTGAATAGTAGTAAACGTATACTATTTTACTCACTAAGTTTACCCCGGAGGGGATAGGTAGGCGGAGCCACCCCGACACCAATACAAGATGACGAGTAGTAGGTCCAGAGACCCCCGAGGGGGGGGAATAACCGAACCCTGTATAGTGTCCCGTAACTACGAAGGCCGGAGACTTATACCGACTATACTGGCGCTTAGGTACCGGGGTATTCTGTAATGTAATTTATGAACATAGCACTCAATAAAAGACAAATAGACCATAAATATAACGTTTAATAAATTATTTAAATATTTCGAACTTAGTGAGAAAGCATAGTCCGTTTATCACAATATAATATAATTAATAAATTCACAATGAGTTAGTTATTACCATAATATTGCAAATTAAAACAAAAAAACAAAACTTAGAACGGAGATGAGTTACGTAACGGAAAATGGATTCCTATATAATATATTTTATTTGTGAATACAAGTCACTCATCCCTATTACCTGTTAAATGTATATTTGAGCTAGAATCAATTAAACAGAAATTAATATTAATATTATATATATAATATATAATATAATTATGATATATATAATTACCTACATAATCTATAATATTTATAAATTATATATTATAATTATTATTAATATATATAATATATTATAAATATATTATTATATAATATATATAATATTATATTTTTTACAATAATTTTTATTAAATATAGTTTTTAATAATTAATTATTACCATTCTTTGTTTTATGTTAATATATAGATTTTCTTTAAATCTTATAATTTTATTTCCTTCCCCTTAAACATAATAGTTTTTAATAATTTTTTTAAAAATTATTTATTATTATTACATCTAAGTTATTTGTGATTTATATTATAGTTCCTTGCAATTATTTTAATTACATTACTGAAAGTTTAGTATAGTAATTATATTAAGTACTTTATGCGCATACAGTGAGCGTTTATTTAGACGGATTTATTTTTTATTTTGAAATGTTAGAGCTAGGCTCTGTAAACATCTTTTTAAAACTTCATATTTTAAAATGAAGAGCTTGAGGTTATTAACAGAGCTGCCGTTGTAGCAGGTGTTTTTTCATTCAGTAGATATGCTAACGAGGTATGCTTAAGCCACTCGTAGATCGCTGCGTCGAGAGGGAGAGCGAGTTTGTGCACAGCTAACAGTCTGGTGGTTTCCACATACGGTCTATCTACGTGCGCGGTGGCTTTACACATATTATAGCACGTCAGTAGTCTAGTTGTCGCACACACCTTCTATGACCTTTCTATAAGGCCGCCGATCTCTTCCATAGATATTGGTTTGTCTCAGATGCTGAGACAAAAAGTGAACAAGGATTTTCGTTCTCATATCATACCTGCTTGATTGCAAGACGCTGGTGTCCGCGCTATAATGAACAATGGAATTAACTGACTGCTGTAAAATTAACGTATTCAAAACAAATCTGAATCATCGCTAAATATCTGTGATGCATTCTGACTAAAATCTGTTTCCTCTTACTACCTCTATCTATTTTTTTGGGTTTTTTGTATTTCTTCTAGGATGAATCTCGCATATAAGGACCGATAGATTTTCGGGTCTTGGTTCTTTTTGAATCTTATTTTCTTTCACACAAGCGAGATTACTACTTTTCTCATCCACATAATGCCAGAGATCTTCTACTAATAGGAGATTTTGCAAGCGTACACACGCTAAGCACACTGAATAGTGTTGTGGTTTCATCTTATAATGATATCATGGTTGGTGAGGAGAGGCCGATAAAGCATTCACAGTATATCCCTACTGATTCTGGAAACAGGTAAATTAATATAGGATCCTACACTAACGTTGAAATTTCCATGTCTATGAGTTTTTCTTGCATTAGTGCTCGCATATTCAGCGCTCTAGATTGATATCGGACACGACGTGCGACTGCTTCCTCCGCTTTGCTTGACATGTTAATTGCTCGATGTTCGCTCACAGTATATTTGTATGCTAATGCGCCAATGCTTTTATTCTGAAAGCTTTAGATCATTCTCTTAAGATCGCAGCTATCTTACTCTGTTACGTTCATGATCGATGACTCATGAGTTTACATCCTATTCTCGCCTGATTATTTCTAAATCACTGCTACCATTCTTGTGCATCTAAAGATTATTTTTGACGTATCTATGCAGCTCGTGTTCCCATATATGGCAATTTTTGTCACAGTATCTTAGGAGATGGGTATTAATTACTCTGTGGAGTAACATCTTCCCACACCGCTAATCTTGTGATATACTATACAATTCTTAAACCTCACTATGCTTTAGGCATCTCCTTCTTCAACCTAAAGGGCTCGCCGACTTTCTTCTTCCTTTGATCCGGCTCATAAATGGCTCTTAACTGATGAAACATGTATAGAACAGTACTAATCTTCTTGACTGGACATAAAATAACAATTGTTCTGATAACGATAATATTCAGAATTGTGTTGTGTATGTTGTTACTTCAAGAACGTGTGCGATTCTATTCATAAAAAGAATTATAACCCTACGCAATTTTTCTTCTTGTTATCACCGAACTGACCCCGCATTTATCTGTATCTTTACTCAAATGTTTTCACGCTCACCCGTGACTACATACAGTTATATGAGGACTTATGCTGTCTTAGCAAGGAGTCATGCTGTTCTAGTGTTATACTATTTGGGCAGGTGGCTGTCCGGCTTCCACATTCTTGCTATTTGGAGCAGAGTTAGAGGACTATAATCTGGCAAAGATTAATAAACGCTGTTTCCTTGCTGATGTCTAATCATCCCTTGATCCTTCTTCTCTGATGAGCGTGACATTGGCGCACATTATTCTATATCTCTATAGGTGGTATATATCAAGTATTGTTCGAGGGAGTTATACCATGCCGCGCATGGGACCTCCACGCCATTGTAGCGTTAGCCTCTAGTATCTATCCACAGGCACAATAAGGTGCTGACTTTCTATCAGCAGCGAATAAAGATGTGAGTTATATTAGTCAGGTGACTCAAAGGACTCGTCGTTGGTTTAAAAGTTCATAGTTTTTTTTTTTTTTTATATATTTTATATATTCCCGTAACTAATATATTATTGTGTATTGTTCTATGTATTTTTATTATTATTTTCGAGCTTTTATTTTTTTTTTTTTATATTTAAATTGATTTTGTAGATTTTTTTAAGTATATGTATTTTAGATAAGAGTGACATATGATATATGTTATTTATCTATTTATTATTTTTATATATATATTATCATATTATATTATTATTATTATTGTGTATTATTTTTTTATTTTATTTCTTTTATATTTTTTATTTTTTAAAAATATATTATTATCTTATATATTATTATTATAATATTGCGAGTAGTAGAGTAGTAGTTAGTTATTTAGGATTATTGTGTCTATTTATTGTATGTGATGGTGATTTTTATATGTTGGAGTTTTTAAAGTGAGAATTAATTGGATTGTTTTCAAAAAAATCTTTGTTAGTTTAATAAAACTATGTGGTTATTGTTTAGACATTGCTTTGGTTATAATTTTCACTGGGTGAATTTTTGGTTAATGTTATAAATTTAATAACTTGTCAGTGAGGGGGCCATTCTTTTATCTCTACAGACCACACTCACACATTACTGAGGTGGCAACTGTCGTCTCTTCTCTACTTTCATTTTTGTCCACTAGCTAGAAGCACATAATGCGCGGTCATATACTCTCTCAAGCTCATACGCGCCGCCCTCGATTCTCTCGCCCTCAGCTGGACCGCCGCAGCGGCGATCTTCATCATTTAGCAGGACACGCCACCGTTATATCAGCTGCCGCAGCGTGGGGTATATCACGTTACGGCAGTATGCAAGAGACACATTGGGCATATAGATACACATAATTCTTACCTTTTGTGTTTTTCACTTCGCCAGTGGGCTGTCTCGGTTTGATCGCATAATCTTTCCTCTATCATTTACACTTCTAATCTTGAAATCATTATCAAATAATATATATAACTATTAAATATCTTATTATTTCTGGATATTAAACGTTAATCACTTACACTTAGACATTATATATATCACATATTTTTTCATTCCAAGATAAATAACATATAACAGTTCCTCAGGTTTGGGATCCCTCTATATCATCAAATATTCATATAAGAATAATCATTTTTAATTATTATAGGAAAAAACCATCTACAATTTTCTCACAATAATTTTTAAACAGTAATATAGATTTAGATATATATTAGGACTAACAAATAAAACACCAATATTTTAATTTATAAGACAGTAATTAATATTATAGGAAATGTCTAGATTATACAATAGCAACCTTCATGATAAATATACAAAAACATTATCCTTAAGTCGACATAATAAATGTGGACAAAGAATTCAGTTACCTAATATTTCCATATATCGAACCTACATCCAACCTTCGTACACTCATGTTCTCATTCCATGACAAATTACTACCAAAGTTACTAACTTTATAGTAATTTATTTTATACAACTAGAAGCACATTATAGTGGTACAGTTACTAATAAATTATTCACTCCTATAAAGGTTAAATAAATATATTCTCTACTTAAATTAAATTTTACCCCTTAATAATAATAATATATCAATACTTATCTATAAAAATAAAAGCTTTAAATATATAAAAATATACTATTACTTACATGCATTAAAAGTATAATACTGAGTAATTACTACTATATATTTTAAACCCACATAGCCATAATAAGTACTATACAAATCTATTTTTAACTATTATATAATAATGACCTCGAGAAAATAATATTATTATAGGAATACTAAATTCTATAGGAAATAGCAAAATAGATTAAGCCGTTAAAGATACCAATATTATTTATATCGCTGTTATATACTCAGTATGGCATGATACTAGGTTTCACCTCTCACTTTATTTATTTATAATTCAATATCATAACACAATTATATCTATAAATTATCATAATAAAATACTATATTATTATATATTCATATTAAATTGGTTGAGTTTATAATATATACCTCATATATCAATTATCGATGTAAAGTCATAATACTTATAGCAATTTTTTGCAAAATCTACGTCACCAGATACTATAGATCCATAATCTAAGGTGTCCGCAACCTCAATATTCATAATAATCAAAGCTTCAATTACTCATTATTATCTCCTTGAGTCATTCTGCTTAAGTATTCTCTAATAATAGAAGAATTCTGTCAATCCATAGGAATACAACTTGAATATATAAATTTATAGAAGCAAATACTAGCTTTCAACTGTTAGAAGGGTTTTGTTCCGTTAGTAGATAATTAGCTTTAACTCACATATTGTACAGTATTTATACCTCTGTTAATGTACATCTTTTATATAATATATATTATTATTTAATAATTATTTTATTTAATTATATTGATTTATTTATTATATATCCACTTATATTACCCTACATTATTTATATTATTACTAAAATTATTTATCATTTAATATCCCATTCTATATTATCTCTATATAATTATTAATACCGTAGTATAATAATAAATTATCATAGCTCACTACATCTCATATTATGTAGGGCGTATTGTTATCTTGATATATATTATGACTTACATATACTATCTCATTATATTTATATCCTATGTATACTATTTAGAGCACGCGTAGATTCGTTCCTTCTGCTCTCAGACTATACTCATAACTTTATCTGATACATATTATTTAACTCTGATCACCTATACTGCGCCTCATTTGATTTCATCCCCATATCCATTTCAACGCATCTACACATACCATATACTTTTCCTGTTAATAATAATACTCACTACACACACATAACTAAAATCATCTCTCACTTTATGCTGCACTTCGATATACCGACTCTTTTTGTGAGTGCACTCCGCGTGTATATCATACTATCCGCTCTACGATAACCTTCAGTCGAGCTCCAGTTGGGGGCTGATTCACCTCATTACTTATAATCAGCACTGCCTACCATGTAGTATTACAGTTATCGCTATCCATACTCTGCAGCCTTACTGCATTCTTTAACACATCATTTCCTACTATCTGGGGTATACTCCAATTCATTACCACCGAGTTTCACTATAAGCTCTCACGATGCTTGATTAGTCCACATTTCATTATATCATATTAAGTATATTTTGTACGGGATTGAGAATTTCATACTCGATCTAATCCAACAAGAACACTACTGTGAGTATCCGGCAACTCTTATCTATATATCAGTGGTGATTTAGTATCATATAATATATCATGACTTTACACACGTATTAATTTTATATAATTTACTATATATATAATAACACGGTCTTAGACGCTCATATACTACTTATAACGTACATTACTGAGGGATAACTATTACATTTGGAAGCGATGTACCTTTATATATAGAGTGAATCATACTAAATCCGAATATTTTTCCATGTCTGCAATTTCATTATGATTATGAATACTATACTACACATCACTACTAGAAGGTATTACCTATTATATAATTAAATATATAGTATACTATAACTAGTATAAATTAAGTTATAAGTATAATAACATATTATTACTTATAGTTAATCTATAATATATATATCTCTATTATATTATATAGCTATTATTATATATATATATTATATTATAATTTATATATTATCTATTACTCAGATTATCCTATCCATTATTTATAGTAATATATTATATATTAAGATAGGTAAAGGGACATTAGATACGTGAACGCGTAGCTTGGGGCGAGGTCCGCATTGCGCGGAATGCATTGGTAGCGCTTTTTGAGCTGCGCTGTACGATTATGTTGCAAGTATATGATCATACTCCTATATCTTTACTTATGATTACGTCGCGATACATGGGTTGATTTTTGGGGTATCATTTTATTCATCACCGCAGATTCTCACACGTACACTTTGCGCTGGTTGATTTTATTGTATTGGGGTATATACACCCAGGGGGCGCACATCCACCCTAAGGGTGGATGTCCACTCTCATTGTTTATTTTTTTTTTTTAATGGTGACGTTATGTAGTATTATTTTAAAGTGTGTAGTTATTAATTTTATTCATTTCGTTCACTTTCAATGTGACCTTTTTAACAACTTGTGTTTTTGCTATAGCGTCCAGCCATTTTTGTTATATTAATCATCGTGTTGTATAAATTTCAATACAGTCCATTATTATTTTTGCCTATACGTCGTATTTCGTCGAGGATGAAATGCGACATATATTCATCGTCTAGCGGTAGCAATCAGTCGCACTTGTTTTTTTTTAAGCAAAGTTGCAGGCATGCGTTGGTACCGCAGACCGAACGCCCGCCGCATTCGCGCTGCTGCAGCCTATTTTTAGCTAGCGAATACGCCTCGGGCTAAAGAGCGCTTGAAGACTGAAGCGATCGGTAAGCAATAGAACCTTGTCTACGCAGAGCAACAGAAGCTTAAAGGTAGTAATAGTAGCAGTCAAGGTATGATTATTTCGAAAGCAGTATATGGGTTTATTTAATCCTAACTACAGCCGACGGGCTTTTGCTCTCTAACCTAGATGTAGTTAGAAAGGAAGGTGATACCGATAAAATACGAACTCATACTTAGTCATTTTATTTTATTTGGCACCCTCCATACATAAGGCAAGTGTCGATACTAAGCTTACGCGCTGGAAGCGACGCTAAGCGTCTACCTGTTTTATTATGTTACGTAAATATAAATTTACGCTTATTGGATCTTGAGTAGGTATCTATACATTTAAGCTATATATATGAATATAATCATATAAATAAATAATAATTTTCATTCCCATACATGTCATTTGAGAGTTGCTTGCAAGTAGATTAATGTCTTAAATGAGGTTTCAGGTTAGTTAATAGGATTCTTAAAATCGAAGAATAAGTTTATATGCGCGCTATTCAGTTTCAGCGGTATTTAATTACGCTTTCTCGCGATTTACTGACCGTATAGAGATTAAAGCTCAGCAAGGGCGTATTTGAAAGTAAATTGATTATTGTTTCTTCTTGTAGCAATAGTAATTAAAACTGCTATTATTATACTATATTATTTGTTTTTATTTTTGTTAATTTTTTATTTTGTATTTTATTATTATGATTGATAGATTTATTATTTAGTTTATTTCTTCATGGATTCGCACTATGATTAGAGCGTGATTCTAATTCACACGGTATAGTAATAGACTATGATAGGTTTCTGGTTTGTGGATTTAAGTCTATGACTAGCATCGACTGGTTTATCTATATTTAACTTTACGATTATTGATAAGTGCTATTATATGCTCTGTCATGGGTCGCACTCTTCGTAGTGCATCGTATATACACGCTCGTCTGCCCTGTGACACTCGTTGATGGCGATATAATCTATCTACCCGAGCTTACCTTAGCCTTGCATCTTAACTTAGGTCTCACTAAGTCCTGCCGAATTATGACGCTCGAGCCAGAGTTTGGATTTTGTTTAACTGTGGCACGAGGCGCGTAGATGATTTCATACTCATCCGGCCTCATCCAGTCTTTGCTCATTTTTTCATCACGTCCACGGATAGGCTGCTTTTGCCCATATAATGGATGTCAGTTTTACCTCGCAGGCTCGCTCTATATATATTAGCTGTTTATACCTAATATACCTTATAGCGCGTCTCTTCTTACGTACTCAGAGTCCACAGCTGTGCTACCTTCTACGTAGCTACCTCAACTATGGTTCCCACCTTATCCCTTACGTACTTTACACTGGTCATGCATTCTGGACATGCATAACGTGCGCCACCGCTCATCCACCTCTACTATCCCTTTAGCAGCCTGCATTGGGACCGTTTCGAACATCTGATGGCTCCTGCTGGTCTCCATTGACTTATACCCTACCTCCACTTTCATTTATTATAAACTATGTTCATGGGTACAGCAATTGCCACTCGTGTATGATCATACTACCATATACGTGAGTGTATGTCCACTATAGCGGCTGCGTCAGATATTGTAGTTAGCGACTGTCATGGTACTACTTATCTTGTGGCCTCACATGATATATGTTTTCTACCCTCCTCATATATATGCCTCATGTAACTAAGTAATATACATAGTTCAATCAGCTTATAGATCAGGAGTTACAGCCTTTACTCTTATTACCTATTAGACCCTGAGCTCTTTCCTCATTAGGTCCATGACGCGGTTTTGTACTTAATATCTGTTATACTGAACCCATTAATACCGATCATTATAACGAGTCATCCGCCTTCCCGGCCGTATACTCTGATAAGCAGCCTTTTGGCACGCTTTTGGTTGCCGGTTCATAATCATGTGAGGTCTCTAGGTTACCTGTAGTGAGGTGAGTCATCATATCACACGCATGTACCTCATTGCACATGATATTCGCACCTCTCCAGTGGCTATGGACAGAGGTCTTTAGTCATATATACCTATTGTGCTCAGCACTGTCACCTACTAGTGAGTTATGCGTAACGCATGTTCCCGTCCCTACTCACTTGCTATAGCCCTCTGTACTACCTTATGGCTTGGGTGAGATACGTACGTCCAGAGGCTGTACGTAGATGTATCCTCAGGATTATACTGATCACACTTTGCCCAACTGGAGTTACACATGCCACCGGGATTGGTCATTAACTTTTTTGGGGTGAATTTAGTGACGACCACTATCATTATATCGTGTATATCTCAGAGCACTCGGCAATCTACGGCATTTCCTTGAAGCTAGAGTATTAGATTGAGGTTCTCTGGTTGATTCAGTCACTCAAGGTAAGTCATGTAGTTACCTCAATGTGTTAGATATTATATTCGAGTTTTTATTCTTATCCTTTGGATCCCCTAGGCGCAGTTTTACCTATATTATTATTTCCATACTTCAGTGAGGTTGTGATTTATTTATGCACATTCTATCTACCTACTAGGGCATACCATCCGAGTTTGAGTAGAGTATAGCATTTTTCTATCGCTTTATTCTAAGTTACTTAATATATAATACTGGCCAGTGAGTTCTCACAGTCAACATATGTAATTACTTAGAGCTATGATATTGGAGTTATTATATATTTTGATGTGCAGTATTATGTTGTGCGCCTGAGCGAGCGCTGTCCTTACCATGCTGACTTATGCAACCCTGAGGCTATGAATCACGCATGAATAGAAAGTTCTCACGCGATTATGTGCTACTGTGCACAGAGTTTTAGTATATTTGAGCTCATCACGCCCGTATATCAGAGAGTCAATGTAGAGTTGGGCTTGTGGGCTTATTCATTATTCGCTTATCCATTAGGTAATTACCTTATACTTCTTACTTCTCTTATATAACTGCTATATATAATATATATATATATATAACTAATAATATATATAGTAATATTTATATACTATATATATATAACGTATATATTAGGCTTATCGAAATATTAAATATAAAAGTTATTTAAATAAATATATAAAAATAAAGGCAACCTGATTTATCTTCAGTGAAATAGCTTGTTTGACATATATATTGCAAAAAAAAAAAAAAAATAAATAGCTTAATTTTAAATGCCATTCCAAGCTGAGTAATATTTCTTAGGCATCATGCATTTTTTTATTAATAAAGGCTAAGTTTTATAGAAAAGTTTTAAGTCTCTTTTTTTACTTTAATAAAACTCGCAAAGCTTACACGCATTTATGCATTATTTCAATCTATTTTATTATATAAGTGGCTTAATGGCCACTTAAATAAAGTTATTATAAAATTAATATTCATTTATCTGGATAATCAGGTGTACAATGCGTTACATAAATTGTGCAACAATCTGTCAATAAGACGCATTACATATTCATAGGCATATTTTATAAGGAAGACGAAAAGCGAAAGGTTTCATATATTTTCGATAATAGGTAAGGACAGACTAACCCTCAGCATTATAAGTTGACGTAAAATAACGTTATTAGTCATACCGATGCAATGAATTTACTTCAGAAATGCAAGTAATATGAGCGAGTAATTTTGCTAAATGAATTCAAATTATTATGTATAGCTATTATTATTGTGGCTGTTTTTCTTTAAATTTTGACGCAAATATTTTTATATAAATTTTAATTAATTTGGTATAGCGTTTTAACTAATATAATTTTCATTATTTAGTAACGCTTCAAAACTCAGCACTAGAAAGAAAGCAAACTGGCACCTGTGGAAATTACCACAGTTAGTATATATATTAATAATAGTATATTATATATATAATATACTCTATATTATATATATATATAATAATTATATAATAATAATATAAATAGTTATATAAACCCTCTTGACTATACTATAATTATATATATATATATAATTACTATATATATATATATGTATTGTATTTGTGATATATATGTATAATAATAATATATATTTACCCTTTTTTTCTCATCTTAATTGGGGTGTGTTGGGGGGGAGGGGGAGGGGGGATTGGGGGGGGGGGGGGGGGGGGGGGGGAGGTTTTAAAATATATATATAATTATTATACTGATATATATTATATATATATGATATATATATTATATCATTTATTATAAAGCTATATAAATACTATTACTATATTGTCGATATATATATATTATATATAGTATATATACTATAATATATTATATATATATATAATAATTAATATATATATATATATATATATAATATATACATAATATATATATCTATATATATTTATATGATATATATATAGGTATATATTATATATATAATAATATTACTATATACTATATATAATATATACTGTTATGTGTATTTAATTATATGTCATGGTTTATATATATTATTATATATACTACTTTATTATATTATATTTTTTTTTTAAAAAATTGTATATATATATATTATTATAATATATATTATTACTATATATATTTATATATATATATATTATATTAGTATTATGTATAATACTATATATATATATCATAGAAGTTTGTACAAATATAGTTTCTATTATATATATTATATATATACTATACTATAGCTATTATTATACTATTATATACTATAGTATATATAGTTATTATATTATATATTTAAAATAGTTATTAATTCGCAGCCCCCACGCCCGCTAAATGGAGTAGCTGTTCATGGCATTAGGGAAAGGTTCCTAATTCCTGCCTAGGCGCTTTAGCATAGAGGGCTGAGTCTAAATTAAGAGAGCTATATTAACAGGGCGCCCTTAGCTTTCTATAGCTTCTAGACTTGATGCGCTCTTCTCTGTATAGTGTCGCAGGTGGGGCCCTATTACTTTAGCTATAGGCAACTTAGCAAAAGCAAATTGCTCGCGTGAAATTGACCCATCTCGCAATTCTACAGCCAATTGCATAGGGCCTTCGTAAGAGCTAATAGAGGTGCATTGTTCTCTCGTGAAAATTGTGTGAAATATTGGAAATTATTTTTTTCTCAGGATCACTCGTATGATAGCAGCTCCTTGCTTCGCGGGCCACATCTGTTTATGTGGATGTCGGCGCTGCCTAAATTCGCGGCCGTATGCGCTACGGCTAGAAGGATTTGCGTTAGGCATTGGCCAGAGAGGATATATATTTTTCATTTATATTTATAATTTTTATTTTCTTATGTAATTTTTATTTTTTTTTTTTTTTTTTTTTCTATTTTTTTTTTTTTTCTTTGTTTTACTTTTATTTATTTATTTATTTATTTATTTATTTTTTATTTATTTTCTGCATATTATCGCTTTGAAAAGTACATTAGCGCCGCGAGTGAGAGGTATTCCAATAGATATATCATATTTTATATTATATAATTAATATATATAATTATATATTAGTATTATATACTACTATATATTTATATAATATATAATATATTATATATATATTAAAATAATTCTTGAAGTTGGCTTCAAGAGATACTGGCTCGAAACAGCCTGCCTAAATTAGCATTAGGAAGTCAATTTATTACATGAATTGTGATTTAGTATGAATGGGCTAAAATAGATATTTACAAATATTATATTATATAGTATATATATTTATAATATATATATATATAAGTATACTATATATATATATATATAATATATATATATATATATAATACTATATATTATATATAATACTCATATCCTTTTTATATATTACCGCAATATATACTATATATATAATATATTATATATATTAATTTATATAATATATATATATTATATATATATATATATAATATATATATAGTATTATATATAGTATAATTTATATATATATAATATATATATATATATAATATTATTATACTATAATTATATTAGAATATATATATAGTAGTAATATATATATATATTATTAGTAGTATATATATATATATTATAATACGATATTATATTATATTATATACTATATATATATACTATATATATGTATTATAAATATATATTCATATATATATAATATTATATATATAATATATATATAATTATCTATATATATATAATATATATAGAAGTGCTTATTTGCGCCTTTTAAATGGAGTAGCTGTTCCGCACATTTAGGGTAGAGTTGCCTGCTCCACCAAAGCCTTTTACATAGAGTATGAGTCTAGATACGCGTAGAGACTTATGTAACAGGCGCGCGCTTTAGCTTTTCATAAGCTGCTTTGAATCGCTTCTATTCTCTGTATAAGCATGTCGCAGGTGCCGGCTATCTCTCGATATCTGAATATGCATTAGCAAAATCAGTATGCTCGCAGTGAACTTGACCTACTCGGGCGTCATTCCTGCGCACCATGCATTACGCTGGCGTAAGAGCAAGAGGTGCATTGTTCTCTCGTGAAAATTGTGTGAATATTGGAAATTTGGCTCAGTCACTTCGTTAATCGATGAGGCCTCTTGCTTTCCAAAGCGCAGCATCTGTATTTGTGGTATTCCTTGCGGCTATCTTTTATTTTCTCAGCTCAATAGCTTATCTCCTTATTAGTCTCAGCGTATGCGCTTAGCCTGAGGGAATTGGCGTAGCTATTGCCTAGGGAATGGGTTAACTATTATGCATTATTTTATATTTTTTATTTTCTTAGTAATATTTATTTATTTATTTATTTATTTATTTATTTATTTTATTTATTTTCAGGGCTAAGCATTACCTTTGAAAAGTACATATAGCCTCGTGAATGGCGGTAAGTGCCAATGTATATATATTACTATATATATATATATATTATATATTATATATTAATATATATATTATATATAATATATTATATAATTAATATAATATTATTATATATATATTACTATATATATATAGTACTATATATTATAAATACATATGCATAAACTAAAATTTCATAATTTAAAGCGAGGCTATATGTTGATATCATTTATTTAATATGGTAATATATAGTATATATATAATAGTAATATATATATATTTATAATTATAATAGTAGACGTGTATCGTTATAATCATATACTATATTTATAATATATTATATATATATAGTATAAAGTATATATATATATAATAGTACTATTATTAGTAAATATATATACTTATATAGTATATATATATATTATTAATATATATATATATATATATATATATATATAATACTATATATATAATATACTATAAGTATGTTTAAGCGTGGGCATATATATATGATACATACTTAATAATATATATATATTATATACTATATTAATAATATATATTATATATATATATAATATATAACTATATATATATATATTATATATATATATATAAATATACATGTATATATTATAATATAGTATACTATATATATATATATATACTATATACTATATATATATTATATATAATATATTACTATATATATATAATATATATATAGTATATACTATAATATATATACTATATATATGATATATAAAAGGTCTTATTGCGGCCTTAAAAATGGAGTACTGTTGCCACATCTTAGGGAAAGGTTCCTGCTCCACCAACGCTTTTAGCATAGAGTTTGAAGTCTAAAGCCTAAAGAGACTTATTAAACAGGCGGCCCTTACTTTCAATGAGCTCTCTTGGATGCCTCTTTGCTGCTGTATATGATGTCGAGGTGCCGCTATCTTGCTGGCTCTATAGGCATATCAAAATAGCAGTTGCTCGCGTGAATTGAGCGCTCTCGCATTCGAAATCCACGAGGGCTAATGCATAGGCCGCTCGTAAACAAGAAGGTGCAATGTTCTCTCGATGAATAATTGTGTTGAAATATTGGTAAACATTCAAGGAATCCTGCGTAAAAAAGGAAAATGATACGCTCCTTATTGCCAGGCCATACTGTCTGTTATTGTGGCATTCTTGCCTTGCTTTATTTTGCTCCTGCATGGGCTTATATCTTCACATCTTATTTACAGTCTCTACGTATGCGCTTAACCTGAGGGAGTTCTGTTAGGCCAATGGTCATGGGAATTTTATTTTCAACTTTAATTTTAATTTTATTTTCTTTATTTAGATTTTAATTTATTTATTTATGTTAATTATATTTATTTATTTAATTTAATTTTGCATCATCCTCTTTTGAAAAGTACATATAGACCCATCTCTGTTCTTCATGTATAGGTATATTATATAATATACGTTTATATATATATTTATATTTATATAATAATATATGTATATACTATGTATATATATATATATATATATATATATATACTATATACTAATAATATAATATATATATATATACGTATACATATATATATATGTTATTATATTTATTATATTTATATATATGATATATTTAGTATATATATAGTATTATATACAAATATATACTATATATAATATAAGATATTATTAATTTATAGTATATATATATGTATATAATACTGTAATCTTAATAGATATATTATATATATATACTATATCATATATATAGTATATACTATATATATATATATATATACTATTATCATATATTTATATATATATATATTATATTAGTATATACTAAGTACTATTATATAATATATAGTACTATATCATATATTAATTATACTAGTTATATATATAATATATAAATATATTGTTGATATAATATTAGTTGATAGACATATGTTGATTTCATTATTTAATAGTAGGTAATATAATATATATATATATATATTATAATTATAATAATACTAAATTATATATATTGTATAATTACTATATAAGTATATATATATATGTCTATAAATAAATATTATAGTATATATATTAATAATACTATATAATACTATATACATATACTACCGTTATATATATATTAGTAGTTTAATATATATAAGCTATATATTATTAATAGCTAACCTATATAAATATATAATTATATTATATACTAATATATATAGTATATATATATAAGTATATATATGATAATATAATATATATATATATATATATAATATTATATATATATACGTAAATACTATTATATATATATATGATTTATATATATATAAGGTCTTATCATCGCCTTTAAATGGATTATAAATTTTGTTTTAAAAAAATTTGTACCTGTTCCCTACATGTAGGGAGGTATCTAATTCACCAACCTTTTTGGCATAGTAGTTTGAAGTCTAAAAGCTAAGAAGTACTTATTAGCTAACGGCCTTACTTTCTAAAACTCTTGGGCCTCTTCTCTGTGTCGTTTCGCTGGTTGCCGTCTATTCTCTTTTTTCTATATGGCTTTAACAAAAATGCAGTTTCTCGCGAGAATT
>JABUQX010018899.1:12500-28313 GCA_015478945.1 Trachelipus rathkii
TAGTCTAGAGAGCTCTCCTCAATGGATGAAGGTATGGGATTAAAGAATTCTCATAAAGAATACATTGTCCGCACATTGAGATATAATACGAAGGATAAGGATGAGGGAATGATAACAGTTTGTAAGCTTAGAAATGAAGTATTGAGAAGACGAAGTATTTGCTTAGTGTAAAGTATTAAAGTTGAACACAAGTCGAAGAGGCTACCGTCACTTGGAGAGTGAGAGAAGAGAAAGAGAGCAGTAAGAATGATTGAAAATAAGAAGTAAGGAAAGAAGAAGAGAAGAGAATGAGACGATCGAGTAGAGAGAGAGAGTAGAGATCTGTGGGGAAACGAAAGAAAAGAGAGAGAGAGAGAGAATGAGGGAGGAGAGAGAGAGATGAGTATTGAAATCTTTTTTCTGTACGAAGTCCCGTGAGTCGAATGAAATGACCTCAAATTATGCAACTTCATATGTTCACTAGACATAAAGGACGAATGAATCATTCTTTTACAAGGCATGCGACTCGAGATATGTATACAAGGGTTTTATTGACACCTACGCAAGTAAACATCTAACTACTCTGAGCTCAGTTTTGTAATGAAAGAGAGAATAGATACAATGTGTTTACAAGTCCAATCACGAATATAAATTAGCAATTGCTTTTGGAAAGATTAATGTCCAAGTAGCCTCAGCTACGGTTTATTTTGAGAGGTTTAATGATGTTAATTATTGGAGCCCAAAGATGAAGCAGTTTACAAAGAACGAGAAAAGTTGTAAGCATACAAAGGAAAGTTCAAGTCTGAAGAACTAAAGTAGTGAGTAAATGATATCAAAGAATTACTCTTATATTCCCTTCTTAGTATTTTAAACTCTTCAGAGTATGGTCAGAGAAAAAGTTTTTTTTCACCTAGTCAGAAATTACAATGTATGAGCATAGTAAGATGGAGAAAGTGGAGGAAGGACGGTATAGCAATTTTTAATTATTTAAAGTGTACTAGAGAGCAAAGATTTGTGCAGGAAATAAAAACAGCTCTAGTGGTGTCAATCAGAAGAAACAAAGGGTGAAAAAGGAATGAAAACATCCAGAGTTCCCAACTGAGGTGACCATAAAGAAGGGAGGAAGAGAGAACCATAAATTTATGTATAAACATTTTTCTACTGCAGAAGAAATAGGTTATAGCTTCTCTACTTTTTTCATTCCGATAGTGGTCTGTAGTTGATTCATCGAAAGTTTGTATTGGATCAACTGTGTATTTCCTAATGTCTTAGAAACCTAATTTTAAGAAATTTTAAATGCTTTAGATCTTCTTTAATGAGTATAAGCATGGAGGTAAATATTATCTTTTAATCTCGTTGAATTATAAGTTTAATTGTATACGGTTTAATATTTTATTTCGTTAATTTATCTATTTATTTATTTATTTCCTTATTATTATGGAACCGATTTTGTTCAAATTTTCTGTTTAATTATATATCAAACAGACTAGTTATTAGTTTATTAGGTAATTATTTATTGAGTATGACTTTACAGTTGAACTTCAAGTAATTGTCAAGTAATCATGTGACTTCTAAGCACAATACTATATAGTCTTATACTCTTTATTTGCAAATATATTAATAAAAATATATGTAATAATAGATAAGCTTAAAGATAAAGTAAGAACAGTAATGTTAAATATGTCTAATATTTTAAAATTAAATACTACTCAATTGATTTTATCAAGATATAATTATTTCTATTGTAATTATCAATACAATGTTTCCTTCTGTAATGCGGAGTGTAAGTAGACAATATTACTGCTTAATCATTTAAATTTTGTCAAATGCATCATGATGTTACATTTTTGAAAGTTTAAAAACTTAGAGTAGTTATTTGCTTGATAATTTGCAAATACAGAGTACAAGAATTACCGAATTTACAGCTGAATTTTGCACAGAAAGTTATGAGCTTTTTGTTATTAGTCATAATATTTAGTAGTTTACTTTAGTAGGCCCCTATAATATCATTGATTATTACTTAGCCTTAATTTTCTTAAAGATTTATAAAGACTTAAACTTGTTTTCGCCATACACCCACAAATCAAGAACTTTAACAGCCTTGGTTCTATTCTGTATGATAACAAAATTAATACTTTAATACTTATTGCTTCATCACCAATTTGAATTTAAGTAGGTTTAAATTAAAGCATTATTGAAAAGTGTTACAAAGAAATGTTTTCAAACCTTTTTATTTCATGTAGTTTAATATTTGAAGGTTTGAATGTTTATTCTTATTTACCCTGAAGTATAACTATTTAGAAAAAAAGTTCATTAATTTTCCGTGCAGTTTGGCAATTTCAATATTTCCATCATCTTTAACAGCATTTCTTATCAAAACATTATATAAATACACTAAGTAGTTTGTTATCTTTTTCCAATTCAGTAAGTTTCACTTCTTCTTATAAAATGACAACGGCTATCTTATCTTCATAAATGAAATAGGGCTTCAATAGGTACGATTTTGCGCGATCCCAAATTCATAACCGAACAGTAATTTGTATATAACTATGTATTTATACAATGACTACACAACTGTTCAATCGCATGGCAGAAATCAGTTTAGGCAATCAATTCCTCAATACTCTAAGAACGTACTGTAAATAAAAGTAAGAATAATATTTATTAATAGATAGTCGATTTTTAATGTCCTGTCATGAAATTTAGTATGAGAATGTTTTAGAAATCAGAATGAAGAAAATTAAGTATAGTTTACGGATTCGAAAATATTGAAGAAATGAACATCTAATTTAATATATACATTCAGTTATATATAATTATTATATTATATATAAAAATAATTATATATTATAAAATATTAATATTAATATATATATATAATATATTAATATATATATTATTTTAAATATATATATATTAATATATATATTCTTATATCTATATATATATATATATATGCTATAGAGTTATATATGTATTAATATATATAAGTAAGTATATATATAATAAATATTAATATAATATATATAATATATATATTTATTTATTATATATATTATATAATATATATATATATTATTAATAGTTATATTATTATATGATATTTAATATATATAATTATATATAGTATGTTTAAAAAATATATATATTATTATATATAGTGTATATTATAATATATATATATTATATATACCTATATTATTATTATTCTAATATTTAATATATATACATATAAATATATATTTACTTATATATAATATAATATATATATATATATAAATATATAATATTATATATATACTATATAATTATTATATATATAATATAATATATATATATATATAAATATATATATATATAATAATATTTATTATATATATAATATATTTAAATAATATACTATTTTTATTTTTTTACATGATACCAGCCCTCCCACGGGCAATGCCGTTTTCAAAAGGAGGGGGCCAAAAAAAAAATTAAATAAATATGTGAAAATGAGGTGCTTAGAAACATTAACATAAATGGAACAGTAAGACAGCAGGTCCCTTGCCTCGCCGAATTCCCTCAGGTGGGCGCCGACGCGGGATTTAAATAGAGGAAGATTGGATATATAGTGGGGAAAATAAAAGAAGGCAAGGAGTTCCACAAAACAGATGTGGCTGGTTTAAAGAAGGAGAGAGATACCACAACGACTGAATCCTTGAGTCTCCATTATTCACACAATTTCATTAGAAGAGAAACAAGGCTATTCCTTATACTTGATATTAACAGGGAGTGGCGACGCAAAGGTGGTGGACGGAATGCAAGAAGAGGTCAAATTCTCTCAGAGCACTCTGCCGTTGTAATACCTATAGAAAAGAGTAGGGCACGGACGTCACGCGCACGAGAAAGAGGGTCAAGCCCGGAGTCAGAAAGTAATGGGAAGTTTATTAGCCTCTTAGCCTTAGCTTACTCTATCCAAAAGGAGGGTTGAACGGAACCACCCCAAATGTGGGAACAATATTCCATACAGGGACGAATAAGGCCTTTATATAACCCCTCAACCTCCTTTCAGAGGAAAAAAAATTCAGCGCAATCTGACAGAATATATATATATATATAATATATATTACCTATATATATATATAATATATATATAATATATTATATATGTATATATAATATATATATATATGAATATATATATATATATATATAATAATATATGCATATTAAAGGTATTATTAATTTATCTCCTCTCGTTTACAACGAGATCAAAAGCAAGGCTCACTCGAATTAGTCGTAATTGGAGCCGAAAAACATTTATTTATCGTATGTTTATTATTTTATTATTATTATTATTATTATTATTATTATAATATTCTTATTATTTTATTAATTATTATTTTATTATAATTATTTATCATTTTTATTGTTATTGTTATTATATATTATTATTATTAATAATAATAATAATAATAATAATAATAATAATAATAATAATAATAATAATAATAATAATAATAATAATAATAATAATAATAATAATAATAATATCCATTTTACTACTACTACTAATAATAATAATAATAATAATAATAATAATAAATAATAATCTCTAATACCATAATAAATAATAATAATAATAATAATAATAATAATAATAATAATAAATAATCATATACAAGAAGAAGAAGAAGAAGAAGAAGAAAGAAGCAATAATATGATAATAATAAATAAAAATAAATAATAATAATAATAATATAATAATAAAATAAATCAAAATAATAAATTTTGGATAATGAAATGTATATGATAATAATAATAATAATATATAATTATTTTTTAAAGTTAATAGAACATAAGAATAAAAAGAAAAATAAGACAGTAATAATAATAATAATATAATAATGACAATAACATTAATAATAATAATATTTTTAGGATATTTGTACATGTATATCATCAATAATACAAATAGTAAGCATAGATAGTGGATAAAAATAATAAAATTATATTCTAATAATATAATATAATGAAGCATGGCAATTTGCAAGATTTTATGACAAGTTAAATAATATAATAGGGATGATTTTACCATAGTTTTATTACTTATGAGAAAAAAAAAAACCCACTTGAAAGGGTGCTTTTACATTTTAGCTCCTTCCAAAACTATGAGGCACTCTTAAGATATCTTGGTATCTTAAAAATTATCGTTCAGTATTGCACTTGAAATAAATTGCGTGTGAATATTAAGAAAACAATTATCTAGTTCTTATGATTTGCACACTTTCTTTTTTTTAGATTTAAATTATTTCTCTATGAAGTTAAAGTTTTGAGGTTGTGTAAAGACTATTGTCTTACCAATCATTCATCTCCCTTAATTTTCGTGGACATATGAAGAATAGAATTTTTATAAATGATATACATTATAATGGATGAAATGAAGCTTTCTCTAAGAATTTTTTCAACTTTAAATCGATAATCAAACCTGAATAAAATTTTGGTGGTCCATTTTTAATTGTCATAACTAAAAGTCACAAATCGTGGTAATGCAGTTATTGTATAGAATCCAATAAAACTTTGGGTCACCAGGGGCTGGAAAGATATGAAAAAAGAAACATAAAAATCAAATAACTCCCATGTATAGAGGAAAGTAACCGAAAACAGACGATGAAAAAAATGATTAGGGGGTTATAATGTTGGATTGGTTATATTTTCGAAAGTATTGTGTTCTATAACATCATACTTTACTTATGAACTATTATTAAGTGGCCAGTATCAAGTAGACCATATCTATTTTTAAACGATGTGTCACAGGTGTTTTTTCTATGAGTGCTGTGCGTAAGTTATGGGGTAAAACACACGGGTTGTATACAAATTTTACTTTACTTTTGAAAATCATGAAATAACTGTAAATAATTTTAAATTGTAAATGATTAATTGTATTTAGCATTCTCAAAATATAAAGCTTACTTACTAATTCAGTTTTGTGAACATCTGTTTGTTTGTTTAAATTAAATTATTTTTTGGCATACCTAGCCGTTTTGTCGCTGTTCACGGGAAGAATTCACATATTTTGAAATTTCTTTCCTGAACAAGTACAAAACTGTTGGGTGTACAAAAAAATCATCTAAATAGCTAATGTGCATCTCTCCCAAATGTAGTGAGAAAGAAAAAGGCAAATTAATATCTCTAATCTTAGTCGAACAAACCTAACCACTCAACCACCCAACCACCCAACCACCCAACCATCCAACCACCCAAAGAAGGTTCTGTGGTACATTTCCTTTAAGTGATCCTTACAATTTTGCTTCAGTTAGTGTTCAACGATTTTTTGACAAAAAGAAAAGGACACGTGACGAGTTTCTTGGGTTTATGGAATCGGCTGCAATGGACACGAAAACTAGAACCACTACAATAAATAAATAACCTTCCAAAGAACGAAGATTTTGATGCCAATAAATTCGTTGGACAGGGCTATGATGGTTGTTCAACTATGGAAGGGGAAGACGTTGACATTCAATTTTGAGAGATGAAGCATTATAAAGTGCTTTTCTTTAATTGCCCAAGTCATAAGCTGAACCTTATTCTAAACGATTTTAGCTGTGTCTCATAAATATGTAAAACAATTTCCAAAGTAATTGATATAATCAATAAAAAGTACGTGATATTTCCTTAATTTCACATTTGAATTATATATTGAGTAAGTATATTAAATGTCTAAAAATTGGTTTTTAATTAACGGTATTTTCAGCAATTTTGAAAATTAATGTGTGTATCTAATCTGAAATGCCATTGTCTAAAAGCCGAGAATAAGAGAATATTAATTAAAATTGTTATTTAGGGTGTCTAAATTTGACAGTTTTTATAATGCAATGGTAATTAAATTAACCCTTGTCTTATTATCGTTTTAGGTTTTTATCCTGGAAGGATATTTTCATCATTTTTATCTAGGAAGGATATTTTCATCATTTTTATCCTGGGATGATATTTTTATCCTGGGAGAATATTTTCATCCTGGAAGGATATTTTCATCCTGGAAAGATAGATTTTATCCTTGGAGGATATTTTTATTTTTGTTCTTTAATCCAAAATTGAAGTTTTCTAAACTGAAGTTCTGTACTCATTTTGAACTTCGGACTAAAGTTCAATCCCTTTGGACACATTATATCAAAAAGCAGAACAAGTGAAATTATGATAATTATGTTTCTTAGGTGTCTAATTAAGTTTGTTAATGAAATTAATATAAATTGATTTTTTATATGTATCTTAACACTTATATTTTTCATTGAGTTGTGAAAACACATGTATATTTTTCAATAAAAAATTAAATATATAATTCTAAACTATACACTTTTTTCTTTAAATATATTTATCACTCTATTTACTAAAATCTCTCTCACAAAATACTCTATAAAGGTATCGATTTTTGCTCAAAATTTCAACATTTCTGAAATATTGGTTCAACACTCAATTAAAAATTCAGTTTTTTTAACTCGAGGTATTATTTCAGCATTTGAAAAAAAAATGTGTTTTCATTGAATGCTATTTCAAAAGCAGAAGAAGTGAATTTCAATATAAATTATCGTAGAAAATTAATTCCTGTTCATATCAAATCTGATTTTTTATTAAATAAAATTTTTCAATATTTCTTTATTTTATAGCAAATATTTATTAGTTGTAAAAACCTACTTATTACAATAAATAAAATTTAAAACCATAAAATTACGCTTATTTTCTTATAAATCTCTTCATTACCTTTTTTAGACACACTTATCTCATTATGATATGATTTTGTACCACATAATTAAAACAATTGTGTAAATTATTTGTTAACATCTTAACTATGGAGTGTTTTTTATGGAATATGCAGCTATTTCAAAACATAAATGTGTTTCATTGAAAATGCAATTTAAAAAGCATAAAATTGAATTTATTAATAGTATTAGTGCACATGTATAAATTTTAAGTATTTCACTGAAATATTGTTTTGTATATATGAAATCGTCATATAGTTTTAAGCGTACTAATATTTCATTTAATTTGTTTTGTATACAAAATTGTTTTCAATAAAATATATATTTTTTAGAACGCAATTCTAAAATTTAGGTAAATCTTTATTTTTCTTAAAATTTTCGATTTTCTCAAACGTACTAACCCTTTTAAAACTTTGCTTTTAAAAATTTTTCTTCTCTATAAATTTTTGTCAATTTTGAAAGTTATTTGGTAATTCTTAAATTCGAGTTTTTAACGGTATTTTATCTTTCATTTATGAAAAAAAACAGTGGGTGTTTCATTTTAAATGCAATTCAAAAACTAATAAATGAAAGATTTTATTAAATTAGTTTTAGGTGTCTTAAATTGACGTTTTGTTAAGTTGAAATTGTACAAAAATTACTATTGCTTTGTTATTAACTACCAAATATTTCTTAAGTTGTGAAAAATCCTGTTTAATAAAAAAATTTATAACTTCTAAAATTACGCTTTCTTCTTAAATTTTCACATTACAGAACTCTTAAAGAACTCTTTAAAAGTACGATTTTTTCCTCAATTCATCAACATTTTTGAAATTATTTGGTAATGTGTGTAAAGTTAGAGGTTTTTTTATACGTGTGTATTTTTCTCAGCATTCTCGCAAAATTGAATGAATGTGACCTGTTGTGATAAATGCATTTAAAATAAGAATACCACGCTCGTCACCAGTTCGAAGGTGTCTTAAATGATTTTTATTTAATGTGAACACTCGTCAATCACTCTGTTTTTTATATGATAGCGCCTACCCGCTCGGTTACCAATAATTTCAATTAGGTATTGATGAATAAACACCCATATTTTAATAAAAAAATTTTAACGTCTAAAATTATTTACGCTTTTTTCTCTCTTTTAATTTTCACATTACAAATTAGACACCTCTCTATAAAGTACGGAATATTTCCTAAATTTCTAACATTTTGAAATGATTTCATCAATTTCTAAAATTGAGTTTTAACGGTATTTTTACCATTTGAACTACAATAAATGTGGTTCTCTGAAATGCAATTGTCCAAAGAGAGTGCTAACGTATAAACCCAAACTTTGGTTTAATATGGATTTTTAGTGAGTGTCTAATTGACCGTTTTATTAATACGAAAAATCTATAAATTTGTTTTTTATATACCCACATATTTCATTCATTAGTTGTAAGAACCTGTTTTAATAAAAAACAATGTCTAATCTTGAAATCATTACACGACTGGATTCGTGGAGCTTTTTCTTTAAATAATGTCGACATTACAGAAAAGGGATTTAGAATTCTTAGACTCACTTTAAGAAAGTAGAGCAGATCACAAATCTCTTCAACATTTTAAATTAGTTTTCTTGCGATAACTACTTTAAATTTAGTTTTAACCGGGATTTTTAGCATTTGAAAAAATAATGTGTTTTCATTGAAATGCAAATTTTCCAAGTGAAAACGAATTTGTTAACATCTTTTAATTAGAGTTTTACATTAAATGCGAGTTCTATATTTTTTTAATTTTTTCAGTTTTTTTTGTCAACAAGCGAACATAGTAGGCGAAGAGTAAAGCTTTGAAAACTGCTCGTTTTAATAAAAAATTTACTCATATCGTGAGATTATCCGAACTTTTTATGCTCATAGAATTTTCACATTACAACACTAATTTTAGAACCACTTAAAGTACGACTTCCTCGTTAATTATTCCGATTAATTTCCAACTATTTGGGAAATTATTTTCGTATTCTTAGAAATATGAGTTCTTTAACGGGATTTTTAGCAATTTGAACAAACATAATAGTGTTTCAGTTCATAAGATGCACCATTTCAAAAAAGCGAAAAGCGAATTTGTTAATAGTTTTAGGTGTCTTAAAATTGAGTTTTTTTAATGAAATTTACCAAAATTATTGTTTTTATATACCAAATTTCTTCCAAGTAATCAAATAGATTTATGACAAAAAAATTTATAAAGCTAAATTCATGTTTTTGAATAAATTTTCACATTCCAAATTTAGATAAAGTCTTAAAAGAAAGATTTTTCCTAATTTCAACAATTTGAACTTATCTGATAATTCTTTCACAAAATCGAGTATTTACAGATCGATATGAAAATAAGGTTTGTTGATCTTTATCATAATAAAAGAGTAAATCCTGTTTATAGGAGAAGAAAATATGCAAGTTTCAAAAATGTTCGAGAGAAAAGCTCGAGTTTTTTGTTAATAGTTGAGTTTTTTTTAGTAAGGTTATGTTTAAATAATTATTTGATACGTTTTTATTTAGAATGAATGATTGTCATTCAGAGACCTGTATTTATGTGGTGTGTTTGTGCCATATTATGCTACTGCTCAATGATTGTTAGGTATTTTCAATTTATGTTAGTGGTGAAATAGTGGTGTACTGGGTTTATGATAGTAGAATTAATATTGTAAGCTAACTCTCTTCTAAAATTTTAGTCGGTGGAGTTGAAGAAAAGTATTAAAATTAAATATGATCTAAATAATGTGGTTAGCATTTTTATTCTTCAATTTTTTCACATTAGCAAATTTAGAACTCTTAAAAGTACGAAGTTTTTTAATAAATTCAGACACATATGTGAAATTAGTTTGTGGGTGTATATAATCTTAAAATTGAGTTTTTAACTGTGTTTTTAGAAAAAAAATCAGATTATAAAAAGAAAATACATTAAAAAAATAATGTGGTGTGCGATTCCATGCCCTGAAAGAACATTAAGTGGTTCGACTAAATAATTTTTATAATTAATTCAGATTTTTCTCTTAAAATGTTTTCTTAACCTAACCAAGATCTAACTACACCAACACCTAACTTAACCTAACCTTAACCTAACGATCGACTAACTTAACCTAACCTAGTACCTAACCCTAACTAACCGTGAGAAACTCTAACCTAACTTTGCATATAGTTTGATTGATAGGTTAAAAACGACGTAAGAGATGTATGTGGACATAACCTAAACTAACCTAACCTAACCTAACCTAACTAACCTAAAACTAACGAGTAAACCTAACCTTAACCTAATACTAGACCTAACCTACCTAACCTAATAGTAATGAAACATTTTTTAATAAAAACAAATATAGAAATTTCAATTAAAATAAGGTAATTTTTTGTTTTATATACAAAATAATTTTCATATACTGCAAAATTGAATAAGCTGTTTTATAATAAGAAAAAATTAAAATTTTTTAATTACGCCGCTTTTTCTTAAATTTTCATCTTACAAATTAATGGTAGTCATTAAAAGTAAGTATTTTACCTTAAGTTTCATTTCAATTTTAATATTACTCTCTCCTATATCTATATAAAAATGAAGTTTTTAAACCAACGGAATTTTCAGCATTTAAAAAAACATAATTTTGTTTAATTTGTAAAACTGTCAAATATGGATTCAAAAAGCAGAGAAGCGAATTTGTTAAATAGTTGTTTTAGGTGTTTTAAATGGACTTTTTTAATGAAATGTTTCAGATGTTTTGTTTTTTTAATACCAATATTATGTTATTTAGTAGTGAAAAGCTGTTTTATTAAAAACAATTAACTCTCCTACACAAATTGCGCGCTTTTTTTCTTAAATTTTCATCAACATTACTAAATTCAAGCTAAGATCAGAACTCTTAAAAGTACATGGATTTTGTTTTCCTAAATAAGTTCAAGACAAATCTGACAATTATTTGGTAAATCTTAAAACTTGAGTTTTTAAAGGTATTTTCAGACATTCCTGAAAAATAATTGTTACATCATTGAAATAGGCGCATATTATTTCAGAGGGTTTGTTATTAAATTAGTTTGTAAAGGAGTCGTCTACAATTGACCCGTTTATATTAATACTGAGAAAATTATATTTCAAATAGGTTATGGAGTCTTTATATACCCAAATTCATTATCAATTAGTGTAATTAAATACCTTGTTTTAATTAAGAGAAAAAAGTTTAAAGAGCGTTATGAAATTAATCGAAGGACTTTTTCTTATATTACTTCAACATTTATCAAATATAGTAAGACTTCTGTTAAAAGTACGATAATGTCGTATAAAATCATTCAACATTTGAAAATATAGTTTGGTTAAATCTTAAAAGTTGAGTTTAAAAGGTAACTATTTATAGCATTGAAAAAATAAATGTGTTACCCCTCATTGAAATCCTATTCTGTTCACAAAAGTAAAAAGTGATTATTTAAATGAAATTTTAGGTGCTTTTAATTGACGTTTTTTAATAAAAATATCCAAATTTATTTGTTAATAAAAATATTTCCATAGTAGTATGTGAAAAACTATAGTCTTATATATAAAAAATTATAACTTCGGGAAATTACGTTATTTCTTAAATTTTCACCAATACAAATTTAGAACTCTTAAAAGTAATATTTTTAAGTACAATTTTTCCTAAAATTTCAACATTTTGAATTTTTTTGTAAATCTTTTAAATTTGAGGTTTTTTTAAAAGGATTATTTTTCTTCAGTTTTGAAAAAATAATGTGTTTTAATTACAAATTTACTATTTCATAAAGCAGAAAAGTGAATTTATTAATATTTTTTTGGTGTCCTAAATTGACATTTTTTTAATGAAAATATATAATCAGATATATAGATAGGAATTTTATAATAGTACAACACTATCTATCATTAGTCTGTGAAGAACCTCGTGTTTTAATAAATAAATTTTAACTTCTAAAATACGCGTTTTTTTTTCTTAAATTTTCAAAATTACAAATTTAGAACTCTAAAAGTACGATTTTTCACTAAGAAAACTATCAACATTTGAACATTGTCTCCAAATCTGAATTTTGTTATTTAACGTATTTTTCTAAGCATGAGAAAAAATAATGTGTTTCACTTGAAGAATAAATAGAATTCATCGTTTTAAATGTATATTATATAGTTTTTTTTCTAGGTCGTCTATAAATTGAGACGGTTTTTTAACTTTAATTCCTTAATGTAATTTATTTGGCCTAGAATTATTTCATTATTTTTGTGAAAACTTTTAATAAAAAATTTATTTTATAACTTCTAAAATTACGCTTTTTTCTTATAATTTTCAAGACAGATTGATTTTGAAAGTAGTTTATAGAAACTCTACAGTACGATTTTCCTAAATTTCAACATTTTGAAATATATAATTTAGTGTTAGAATCTTAAAAATTGGAGTTTGTTAACACGAGTATTTTTTAGCTAATTTAAAATAACATTACTTGTTTATTGTTAATGCATTTAAAAAAGGCAGAAAAACCAAGAATTTTTTAATAGTTTTAACGTGTCTAAATTTGACGTTTTTTTTATGAAAATTTCAATATTTGTTTTTATATACCTAATCAATATTTCATTAGTTGTGAAAACTGTTTTAATAAAAAAATTTAACTTCTAAATTATGCTTTTTCTCTTAAATTTCTACATTTCAATTTTTGAACTACTTAAATCTACTTTTATTTTGAACATTTCCTATTTATAAATATTCTTTCTTAAGATGAAATATTGAGTTTATAAGGTTATTTATTCAGCATTTTTGAAAAAAATATATATGTTTTATTTGAAATGCTATTTCAAAAAAGTAGAAAAGTCAACGGAATAAAATTTATAGGTTTTCTTAAATTTTGAAGCATTGTTCCTGCAATATTTTCACATACGATTTTATGATATCATAAATATATCTATTTCTATATTAGTTCGTGAAAGACCTGTTTATAAATAAAAAATTATAACTCTCTGAAAAAATTACGTTTTTCTTAAATTTTCACCACATTACAAATTTAGAAAGCTCTTAAATAAGTAACGATTTTTCCTCATTTTCAACATTTGAAATTATTTGGTAAAAGTTGAAAAAATTGAGGTTTTAACGGTAATTTTCAGCATTTGAAAAAATAATGTGTTTTTCATTGAAATGCAATTTCATAAAAGCAGAAAAGAAAGAGATTTATTAATAGTTTTAGGTGTCTTTAAATTGACGTTTTGTAATGAAATTTTTCAATATTATTTGTTTTTTATATACTAAATATTTCATTAGTGTAGAAAACTATCTGTTTAATAAAAAAATTTAACTTCTAAAATTTACGCTTTTCTTCTTTAAATCTCTCACATTAGGACAAATTTAGCACAACTTCTTAAAGTAACGATTTTATTCCTAAATATTCCAACATTTGAAAATCACTCTCATGAATGAATAATTATATAATATATTAATATTTATGTTTTTATAGCGTGTGAATTGTTTAGCTATTTGTATAAAAAATAATGTGTTTCATTGAAATGCTAATTTTACAAAAGAGAGCAGAAAGAGCGAAATTTTGTTTAATAGTTTGTAAGGTGTCTTTTAAATGACGAGTTTTTTTTAATGAAATTTCAATTTTTTGTTTTTAATAATACCAAATAATTTCACATTAGTTGTGAAAACCTGTTTTAATAAAAAAAATTTAAGCTTCTAAAATTTTTTCACGTTTTTTCTTAACTTTCACATTACAAATTAATTTAGAACTCCTTAAAAGTACGATTTTTCTTCGCTCTAAATTTCAACATTTGAAATTATTTGGTAAATCTTAAAATTGAGTTTTTAACGGTATTTTCAGCATTTGAAAAAATAATCTGTTTCATTGAAATGCAATTTCAAAAAGCAGAAAAGTGAACTTATTAATAGTTTTAGGTGTCTTAAATTGACGTTTTTTAATGAAATTTCAATATTTGTTTTTATATACCAAATATTTCATTAGTTGTGAAAACCTGTTTAATAAAAAATAAAAAAATTTTAACTTCTAAAATTAACACGCTTTTTCTTAAATTTTTCACTTAAAAATTTAGAACTCTTAAAAGTAACGATTTTTCTCTAATGATAAGTCACACACATGTGAATTATTTCCGTAAATCTAGTTGAGACCATATCGAGTTTTTTAACGAGTCAATTTTTCAGATTTGAACCAAAATAGAGATACTGTTTCATTGAAATGCCATTTTAAAAAAGCAGAAAAGTGAACTTATTAATAGTTTTAGGTTGTCCTAAATTAAATTGTTGTTTTTAATGAAATTATAAATATATTATGTTATTTATAATACCAATATTTCATTAGTTGTGAAAAACTGTTTTTAATTAAAAAATTTAAGCTTCTAAAATTACGCTTTATTACAAATATTTTCACAATTACATACGGTATTCGACTCTAAAAGTACGACTAATGTTCTAAATTTCAACATTCTTGTGCTTATTTGGTAAATCTTAAAAATTGAGTTTTTTAACGGGGTATTTTTCAGCATTTAAAAAAAATAAATGTGTTTTATTGAAATGCTATTTCAAAAAGCAGAAAGTGAATTTATTAAAAAGTTTTTGGTGTCTTAAATTAACGTTTTTAATTAATTTGGGCAATATTCTGTTTTTTATTATACCTGAAATATTTTCATTAGTTTGTGCAAAACGCTTGTTTAGATAAAAACATTTGAACTGTCTAAACATTACGCTTTTCTTATTTTCCACATTACGAAATTAGAAATCCTTAAATAGATTATTTCCAAATTTCCAACATTTGAATCTATTTTGGTAAAGTCTTAAAATTGAGGTTTTTAACGGTATCAATTTTCAAGCAATTTGAAAATTAGTTGTGTTTCATTGAAATGCAGATTCAAAAAGCAGAATAAAGCTGAATTTATTAAATAGTTTTAGATGTCCTTAAATTGACGTTTTTTTAAATGAAATTTTCTATATTGGTTTTTATATACCAAATATTTCATTAGTTGTGGAAAACCCTGTTTTAATAAAAAATTTTAACTTCTAAAATTCGCTTATTTTCTAAATTTTCAAATACAAATTTAGAACTCTTAAATATTACGATTTTTCTATAAATTTCAACATTTGAAATTAAATTGTTAA
>JABUQX010018900.1:0-12500 GCA_015478945.1 Trachelipus rathkii
TCTTGTGATTTACGGAAAAAATGGAACAATTGTTTACCGTTGTAAGGGAGGGTGGCATGCATTAAAAACCCAAAGGGAAAATCTAATGCGCTCTGAACGAAATAAGAAATACCCGGTTAGACAAATGAGAAAAAGAGAAAAACCCCTTAAACATTCATACCCTAAATTTAAGAAGAAAACAGGCTAAAATCTGTTACTAAACCCGTGGCTATAATCTACGACTAAGAGGGACTATCAGATTGAAAAATGATGTTATAATATTAATTAGATGGACGGAGAACCTATTAACTGTTCCTACAGTAAGAGTGGTTAGTTGACTATTTGGGTTAGTCCTATATTCTACCACCACCCTGATTAGAGCTAGCTTTACCTAACGACTACCGAGCTTTCTTACCGAGAATTGATAAACCCAAGTCCAGTTTTCCACATATATTTGACAATTCAATCTTGAATTCTTTCAAAAGACCAATTTTTATTATTTAATAATCAGCTTTCGGTGAATGAAATAGATGATTCTTTTTATTATATTTATTATTCCTTATCTCTTAAGGAGGGAACTAAATGTGTAAATGAAATTGAATAGAACTCGTTGAAACAGTACGCATATATTTACAAAACGATCATAAAGATCCTGTAATTCAGTACAGTAGAAACTTCCGTTGTATTACACAATCGGAAGTATCTAGAAATTAAAGTTATCCATAAATTCGGAAAGACGTTTCAGCTTTGATGTTAGTTTACTTGTTATATGGAACAACTAGTGTGGTTAGGTGTGTTATGCTATGGATGCACTAAAAGATCAATACCCAACTTGTAGATATCTGGTTTGGACGGTTGGAATTTCACGTTGGTATTGAATTCAAGCGATTGTCATTACTTGATTGGACGATTGAAGAATGAGCAGTTAAGCTTCAATTGGATTTAAATTAAGCCAAGGATTGGCGATAAGCAAATAAGCACAGGATTGCAAGTAAGCAATTAAGCAACAGGATTGCAAGTAAGCAATTAAGCAACAGGATTGCAAGGTGAAAGAAATATTGGCATTTTCCTTCATAGCCACCCTATGCGAATTCGGCGCCTGATGGCGGTCCATGTTGGGTGGTGTTACATATTGATTCAAATAAATTTTAGTTTCAGTAAAAGAAAAATACGTCATTTCAAATACAACATTCTCACAAAACTACATACTACGCATAGTGTCATCTCATCTTACGCCGTTCCAATCAGGTTATTACTTACAGGTGAATAAGGTAAACACTAGAATTTAATGCTCTAGTGATTGTGTCATTAGACGGTTGTATTCTATCATGAAAAGCCTACGCCTTATGATGGAGAATAAATAAATTAGCGGTGATTACGTTTCTTCTGGGAAATATTTTGTTTCTGAAGAGACAACAATCTGAGAAGAGAAGAACAAAATCTCATTTATACCTTGACATTCATTGTAAATGGAGTTATCACACACACCTACAAAGGAAAAAGCATTAGAAATCTAATATTGAATGTTCATTAATTCTTACTTGTTCCAGGTGTATGATTGTCTTGAATGATATGCAATTCAACAGCTTTGCACAGGAGCACAGAAATGATGTAATTTTGTGCTATTAAATTTTAACAACCTGTTGAGTGCCTAACTACTTTTATGTTTAAGAGCCTAAAGAAATCATAATTAGCAGGATGGGAAAGAACAATTATTAGATGCATCATATTAAAATAAAGAAAACAATTTAAAACCACTCATTCTTGATGTACATCATTGCATGTTTTATATATATAAATATATATACTATTTTTTGGAAGAGCTGGAGACACTGGACAGCGCCCCCAACATCCCCCCACACTAAAATTACGCCCCACCCTCAGTTCGTTTGTAAGAAGTACAAATGGGGTAGAAAAATCTAACGAATCTGAAGAATCTGGTGAATGGAGACGAATTAGTGTTTCAGATGACGATAAAATCATCAAAGAATGGGACAGAATTACCTAACCAAAAGAAAATAACCACAACCAATATAAACGAAAATAACAACAAAACTAGTTGAACCGATGAGAATGTGACTGCAACAGTAGCTTCTCTTCGTCGATAGCGTCCTGTATGCCACGAAGGATTGAACTTTGTTGCGAAGCATACAAAGCTCCATAGTTAACCCTATCCAAAATCTTCCGTACTTCTGTTCTTAGGAATGCAGCTTGCTGGTGATCAACCGGAATTGATGATGGAGGATACCATGAATTCACAGTTACTGGATTGTTAAAAGGATTTTGTTCCAATACTGAAGATGAAGAACCAGGTATGTGTGTTGGAGGAACTACAGACAGTGAAGGTAAAGTTGCAAATGACGCTTCACCTAGTCGTCTCTCCATATCTGTCAATGTTTGAGAAGTAGAAGGATGTACTGTGATAATATGCTCTCGAAGAATACGCTCCCTTTCTTCGCTTCTTGAAGGGGCAGAGAGCCTCCTATGATCAAAGGTTCTTTGTGGTCGATCCGTTTGTCTGGGTCGAGTATTGGAAAAGAGAAGTCCGATATTTGGTTGGAAAGAATTGTTTAGATACAATTTAGTTGGCGTGCAAACATTAGAGAGGCAAGAAGAATCAGAAAGTTGTTTTTCTTTTTAAGCTAGCTTGCCGAGTAGGTGTAGTTCTAATACTCCTTGCTGCGTTTTGGGTACCGTAAATGGTAATCAATATTCGCTCCCACGAAAGTGGTCTTATCGATCCTACCTGTAGCGTTGAATAAGCAAAAGTCCTCGATTTTTATGAAGGACAATTGATAAAGTGTTCTTTGCATATCTGAGGTGAAAGGTTTCATCATCTTTCAGATGATCACTCGAAGGCGGTCGGCATGCTTTCATTATGCGTTTTTGGTTGAAAGCATACATATTCTTGATTGGAGGAATGAGGAGATACACTCGTACCCTAGGGTTCTTTTCTCTAGCACATTTAGTGATCTGTTCCATTATCCCTGGGATGTGTTCTACTGAAAAATCAGTAATCGGTGCAAGAACTGTAACGTGAAGGCTTCCATTGGAGATTTTTGTCTTTTTCCAGGCAATGGGAGTTAGAGCCCATATTAAAAGAAAATCTACATCAGCCGTCATATGTTTTTTGACGCGGTCAAGACACTCAGTGATGGTACGTCCGGACCCAAAGTCAACTTTTACACGGATATCAAATTCTTCTCTAAGTGAGTTCTTCTCGCGGCGGAGTTGATCCAGCTCGCTCGTGCCAATGGCTAGAAGAGTCTTCATAACTGTAAGGAAGAGAAGAATTTGCACTTTCTATTACTGCATCCGTGTATTATGTTTTTAAACAAAAAGGAACTTGTTCCATATAATATATACATTTATTTTATCTTAGATAGCTATATTTTAAATTTTTTTTTTTTTTTTTTTTTTTTAATAAATAATTTTAATTCAGATAAGCAATAAATTGAGTAATTGACAATAATAATAAACACTCTAGTGAATATTTCAAATATTGAAGTTTTTAAATTTAACTATTCTATATTATTTAATTATTATTTAATTTCATTAATTCATTTATTTTACATTTTTATTATTTAATTTCCTTAATTATTTATTGTAATTGAAATTTTTCTAAATTAATTTTAAGCTTTATCATTAAATTTCACATACAAAACATGGTGTGTTTGGTGTTTTTCTAGGAAGGAAAAGTGTCAATATTTCAATAAAGAACATGAGTTGCTGGTCAATCATAGAAATAAGTTTGCTGCAAATGGCAAATCATTAACTCTGTTCTCAGATCATTATAACGTTGTTAGTAAATGAATGGATGTGTACCTAACAGGGTGTTTAGTCGGAACAGTCCGATAATGCTTTATAATTATTGACATGTTAAGAAATATCATAAAATAATAATAGAAACCAACAACTCTGCTCTTAGATAGAAGTTAATTGAGAATTATAAGATGATAAAGAACCTAGTTTATATATGTTGTTTGCATCCTAGTGTAGATGAATAGTGAAATGAGGTGAATGCTTGTTCGTAATTTCATCGCTCGAGTGAGCTAAGCACAACCCACACCACACAAGGTCAATCAACTATCACTCAGAATACCCACACGCACAATCACATTTTCTCCACCGTCATACACTCAATAAGTTAAAACACCAACAAAACCAAAACAGTAAATGATAAAACAACTACTACACAACAATGAACATGAACATTGAGATATGTTGAATCTATCTTCCACTTATGCCCTGATATAATGATGCTATGACGTTGTGGTGAGCTGACTGTAAAGAGAGTTTATGTTTGTATCATATTATATATAGTGTTTATTATTATTATTGTTTGCAGAGAGAGAGAGAAAGAGAGCGGGAGGAAGAGAGAGAGAGAACGAAAGAATGTAGGTTGATAGATTTTGGAATAAAATGTGAGTGAAAGTGAGGGTGGGTGGCCAGACGGCATCAGGCATAAACATCCTATCCTCACCTCCTTTCCTTCAGTCTTTCTTACCTATGGTTCTAACTTTCCTGTCCACACGCTCGTCTGGCATAACTTTTGGTTTGAAAGTGAATGATTGTGTTTTTTCTATTTTCTTAATACTTAATAATTTATTACTAATATTTATTTTTTTTTCTGGGGATATATTTTTTTTTGTAACAATTCTGTTTTTTTGAAACCTTATTCTGTGACGACTGTTTTGGACTAATTAATTAAGAGTGTCAAATTTTTTCTTTGACATCTAAGGTATTTAATTATTTATTATTATTATTGCTTTTTTGCTAATTATCATTTTATTATTGTTATTATGCTCTTTGTTTAATTATATTAGTTTTGATAATTTATTATTTTAGATTTACTTATATTAAATTATTATATTATTCATTATTATTTTTGCTTACGCTTATTATTATTATTATTATTATTATTATTATTATTATTATTATTATTATTATTATTATTATTGTATTATATGTGTATATATTGTATAGCTTATGGCTGATATTGCTTTTTCCAGTTTGATATTATTATTATTATTATTGGTTTTTTCTTCCTCTTGTTGTGGAGAAGTTCCCCTGAAGGATTGGAAGGATTGTCCCCAGAGATTGTCTCCTAAGATCCAATTGTTTCCCCCTTCATTTGGTCTGCAGCCCTGAAGAAGAAATTACCTTTGACCCAATACCCCTGAAGAAGAAATTACCCTTGATCCAATACCCCTGTACCAAAAATTACCTCCTGAACCAATACCCATGTACAAGAAATTACCCACTGAAAATTACCCTCTGAAAAATACCCACTGGAAAATTACCCTCTGGAAAATACCCACTGAAAATTACCCACTGAAAATTACCCTCTGAAAAATACCCACTGAAAATTACCCTCTGAAAAATACCCACTGAAAATTACCCACTGAAAATTACCCTCTGAAAAATACCCACTAAAAATTACCCTCTGAAAATTACCCACTGAATATTCCTATTGGACTTGCTCCATTTATATTTCCCCCTGAAATTGTTCCCCTGATTTGCGTATAAAGGAATTTGTTTTGCTTTGTACTATTAATTTTTGTTATATGAATTATTTATTTGAAATTTTGCTTTTGTCCTATTATTTTTTGATGCCTTATGAAGTAGTTGTTTGAATTTTGTTGCTTTTGTACTATTATTTTTTTGATCTTTTGAATTGCTTATATAATTTTTTTTGTATTAATTTGTCTTATAATTTGCTTATTTAAGTTTAATTGATTTTTTTTCTGTATAATTGAGTGTATTATAAATTGCTTAGTTTTTGTTTGCATTTATTTTGTCTTTAATTTGCTTGTTTATATATAAGTTTGTTTATTTTTTAGACTATATTGACGACCGACTGACGTAATAAAGAACGACCTGACTGTATTTTTTTTATTATTCTATAGCTTTCTGTATTATTTAATAAAATTACAACATTGTGTGTTTGTTTTCGCTCCTTCATTTTCCCGGCCAAATTTATCACACCCACTCCTTTATACTCTTTGTGGTTTTTTTTATAACAACTACATATTTTGGCGCCCAACGTGGGGCGATAAAACGGGAAAGTGGAGGAAGCAGGTGTGAGTAAGAAGGGAAAAATGGCTACTTATGAAGAATTAAGTTTGGAAGTGGATAGATTGAAAGAGGCATTGAGAAAGAAGGAAGAAGAGAATAAGGCGTTAATAGATGAGTTGAGAGAGATGAAAGAGGGAATGCAAGAAATGGAGAAACGAATGGAAGAGAGAATGATGGCCCGAATGGATGAAATAATGAATAAGAGATTTGAGAATGAGATAGGATTGAATGGAGGGGTAGGGGCAGGGACAAAGAGTAAAAGAACCTCTACTCCTAGGGTAGAACATCATAAGAAAGAGATTGAGATACAAGAGAAACTTGGATTGAGTGATGTGGAGGAGGATGATAAACCGAAACCGAAAGAGAAAAAAGAGAAGAAGAAAAAGAAAACGTCGAAAAACAGGAGACATGAAAGGAGAATGAAAGCGAAAAGTAAGAGTATCGATTCATTGTACAGTAGTTCGGATGACGGTGTAAGTGATGGTGGTGAAACTGAATCGAGTGAATCCTCAGAGTCTAGTGTGCATGTAAAGCGGAGTGTGCTGATTCGGGATATACCGAAAATAAATAAATATAATGTATATGGGACAAAGGATGTAGTTGAGTTTTTTACTGAGTATGAAAGATATTGCAAAGAAAAGTTTGATGAGAATAAAGTGTTTTGGGTGAAAGAGTTGGGAGAATTTTTGGAAGGACGTATGTTAGATTTTTATAGAGCGATTGTAAGTGTGGGTGAGCCGAAGTACGAGGTAGTAAAGGAAAGAATTTTGGACCAAGTTAAACGAGTGAAAGGAGGGGTAAAGTATAGAAGAGTAAATGATTTTGATAAAGCAAGGAGAGGAAAGAATGAAAGACTAGATATGTATGCTCATAGATTGGAGACTTTAGCGCGAAAGAAGTTTGGGGATGAAGATATTAGCAAGAATAAGAGTTTGCTAAAGAAGTTTCTGGAAACGGTTCCGACCTCCGTGGCGGAATTTATAAATGCGAGAAGAAAAGAGAAAATGAGATGGGCGGGAGAACGTTTGAGATGGGAGGATGTGTTAGAAATTGTAGAAGATAGGGAATTTGAAGGTAATGAAAGAGATCGGGAGGAGAATGAACATAGGGATGTGTATAGTGGTAGAGGAATGAATGAGAGAGCTTCGTCGCCACCCCAGTATAAGTCTTATAGAGACGCCCTTAAAGCGAACCCTTATGAGGTGATGGTTAAATTCTTGGAAGATTTTTACGGTGGAGGAAACGATGAAAGACAGGTGAATGCAGGAGGTATGAATGCTAATGCTAATCGACAAGTAGGTGGCAATGTGAATGTGAGAGGAAATGGTATGTATAATCAAGGGATGGGAAGTCGCGTGAATGTAACAAACCAAGAGGTGAAGTGCTTCAGGTGTGGGAAACATGGACACATGATTTCAGAATGTAGATGGGCGAATGGGGCCTGCTTCAGCTGTGGACAAGTTGGGCACATGGCCATGAATTGTACAGACCCGCAAAGGGCAGGTTGTAGGAGATGCGGAGGTATAGATCACTGGGTGCGTGATTGTCAACAGGGAGTGAGAGTGAGGCAACCTGTGTGTGGGAATTGTGGGATTGAGGGACATTTTTCAAGGATGTGTCAGTCGCCAAGGAATACGTGTACTAAATGTGGGAATATAGGACATGTGGCTGGTATGTGTTGGAGTATGAGGCAACAGGGAGGAGGGAATCAAGTGAATCCGAGTGTGATTGGTAGTGGCAATGGGAATAGTAGCAATGTTCAGGCGGTTGGTAGTCAGGTAGTTGGAAGTATGAATAGGAATGTGAATATGAGTGAATCAGGTGTAAACAGTCAAGTGAGGATAATGGGTCCGGGAAACGAGCAGGGATAGGGTTTACAGATGGTGGACCCTCATGTGGGAATGGGATGCAAGGAGATGTAAGTGTGAATGTGTTTGCGGTTGGTCAGGTGGATGAGTGTATGAGTATTAAGGTTTATTGTGGAGGTATTGAGGTGAGAGCATTGATTGATACTGGATGTATGGTTAGTGTAGTGTATAAAAGAGCGTATGATAGGATGAATATAGGGGAGGATCAGAAAGAATCAGGAAAGGGGAACATAAGGGGATTAGCAACATGGTCATACCTGTGGTGACTAAATTTAGGGAGAGTGTTAGGATTGGAGGAATAGGCATGGAAGAGAGTGAGTTTTATGTGATTAATAGTATGAATGAGAAGTATGATGTGTTGTTGGGTTATAAGTTTTTGAGTGTGAATGGGATGATTATCCATCCAGATCGGATGATGATAGAGAAGAAGGTAAATAAAAATGGGAAATGTCAGATGTATGTGAATGAATTAGGGGATGTGGAAGTAAAATTGATAAAAGGTGTGGAAGTGTTTGCTTTGGAGGATATGTCTTTGAAGACAGATGAAGTGGTAAGTGTGAAAGTAGGGTGGAATGCGAATGTAGGAGTAGATGTAAACCAGAATAGCATGTTTCTGGTGGATGGTTATGATGCTAGATATAGAGTTAAAAGGGTTGCATATGTATTTGATGGTATATTAGATATGGATAATCCTAGGGTATGTATGCAGAAGGTGCCTGATGTGAAAAAAAAGAGAGTGAGAGGTATAAGGGTTGGTGATGTGGTTGGTAGTTTGTATTCTGTTTTGATTATAGAGAACTCTAGAGAGAATGAATGTTGTGTGTTTGCAGGTGGTATTGAGAAGAAGGAATGGGTATATGATGAAATGGTTGACAAAGTGCGATTGCCAGAGGGTTTGAATGAAGTAAGGAGACAAAAGATTGTACGAATGTTGTGGGAAAGGAGGAAAGCGCTAAGCAAAGGCGATGAGGATTTTGGGGGTGCGCAGTTACCTGCATTCCGTATTGTATTATCGGAGGACACCCCTATATACCAACGTCCTCGTCACTTTCCTCCCCCTGTTGCGAATGAGATTGAGGAGCAGTGTGAAGAGTTAGAGCGAATAGGTGTGCTGGAAGAGAGTGAGAGTCCGTGGAATAGTCCGATTGTGCCTGTTCGAAAGCCTGATAGACGATTGAGGTTATGTATTGATTATCGTAAGGTTAATGAAAAGACGGTGAAAGATAGGTTCCCTATGTGTGTGGTTTCAGAGTGCGTGTATAGTATGCATGGGATGAAAGTATTTACGAAAATGGATTTGGTGCGTGGGTACTATCAGATGCCAGTGGAAGAGAATAGTAGGTGTGTCACTGCCTTTTCGACTGCAAAGCGGCATTATCAGTTTAGGAACTTGAGCTTTGGGTTAGCCAATGCTCCGGCAGCGTTTCAGAGGGCTATGAATGTGGTTATGAATGATTTTCCCAGTAAGAATGTGATGGTGTTTATAGATGATATATTGGTGATGAATGAATCTTTCCCTGAGCATTTGAAGCTAGTGAATGATGTGTTGAAAAAGTTGGAGGATGTAGGTATAAAAGTGAAAGTTGAGAAGTGTGAGTGGTTTGCGGATGAGGTTGAATTCTTGGGACATAAGGTGAGTGCAACAGGTTTGAAAAAGGCTGAAAGTTTTCTGGAAAAGTTCGGCAGTTCCCAACAGCCGAGGAAGTGTTAGAGAGTTGAGAGGATTTTTAGGTTTGGTAGAGTTTGGAAGGAAGTTTTATGAAGATTGTTCGTGCGAGTGATGAAACTTTGACTGATGGACTGGTAAAAAGAAGTACTGATTGTAAAGTGGAAATGATAGAATGATGAAGCTAAGCGTTTGAAAAGTTGAAATCTGAAGTTGCAAAAGATGTAGAGCTGTCCGTAGTCCGGTATTATAGTGAGTATGCCTAACCTTTGGAAGTGTATACGTGATTGCAAGTGGGTATTGTTAATGGGTGGTTGTTTGAGCAAGAACAGGTGGATTGATGGGATTGAAAGAAAAAGAGTGATTGCGTATGTTTCAAAAGCGTTTAGTATGGACAGCGAAAGTATTCCACGATTGAAAGAGAGTTGGCTGCTTTGGGTTCTGTTGAATCGTTGCGCCGTTTTTGTAATGGTCATCAAGTTTTGTGTGGCGACGGATCACCACCCTTAGTGCGGTCATTTTGCAGAGAATAGAAGGAACAGTTTGATAGTAGGCCTTCGGCGAGAACTTTGGGAAGATTTGAGTGATTTTGATTATGTGGTTGAGTATGTTCCGGGTGAAAGGAATGAGATTGCTGATTTGATGTCGAGAATGCCTGGGAGTGAAAGTTATGAATGAAAAGGTATATAGACCTGATATTTGCCTAGGGATGATGAGGTAGAAGAAAGTCAAGGTGGGGGTGATTCTATGTTCGAAGAGTGTGTTGTATGGTTTACAAGATTTAGTTAGGATAAGTTGACTTTTCGAGAGGTGCCTGAGAGTATAAGAGGAGTTGACGAAAGGAAGTTATGATCTGAGGTATGTAAGAAACCTGAGCAGATAGGGATTAGGAAGGTGAGACAGTTTATGAAAGAGTTAAAGGCTATGTGTAATGTAGGTGTGATTCCGTTACAAGAAGTATTAATTGTTGTGAGCAAGTTGTTTAAGGTAGTCGTGTGCGTGCATTATGGTGGGGAGAAACCTGTAATTTATAGGAATGAGAGTGTTGATAAAAATAGTATAAGTGAGCTTCATTTGCAGTGTTTGAGTGGGGTGCATTATAATTGGGTGATAGAGAAAAAGAGTTATGATAGGAAGTATGTTTTGGAAAAAGTAGTAGTAGATTGTATCATGGAGAATGATGAGGGTGTGAAAATGATTTGTCCTGGTGAGATTGAAGAAGTAGTGTATTGTGAGCATGGGATGAGTGGAAGAATGGAAGTGAAAGTGCAGGTGAGAGGAAAAGTATATTGTGGACTGATTGATACTGGGGCTCAGATTTCTTTAGTGAATGCATCTGTGGTAAGAGAAATTGAGCAAGTAACGTGGCAGATAGAGAGGAGGAGTACTAATATAAAGATAAAAGGGATTGGGTCGAGTGAGATAGTAGCTTGGGAGGAGGTTTTGTTAAAAGTAGAAATAGGAACGCTAGGGGAAGTTGAACATAAGTTTGTAGTGCTTGATGAAGAAAGAATGCCGTATTGTTTTTTGTTTGGAATTGAATTTTTAAGAATGAATGGGTTGTCCGTAGATGTGGGGAATGAAAGATTGTTGAAAGAGAATAGGGAAGTAGTTAGAATGCAGAAGGGGAATGTGTGTGTTGCTGATTTTGTTGGAATGGTGAGAGTTGGTGTGGGGGATGAAGAATTGTTAAGTATGAAAGATATTGAAGTAATGCAAGAGGAATGTCCAATGGTATGTGAGCTGAGGAAATGTATTTTGTCGGGTAAGGAAGTATGTAGATGGGACCAGTTGATAGAAGATTTTAGGGTATTTGCGAAAAAGTTTGTTGTGTGTGCGAATGTGGTTTATTATATTAGGAAAGTGCGAGAGGATGATTTGTATGTACCGGTATTTTCTGTGGTTGGGGCAGTAGGGATGGCATAAGAATTCATCGTAGATTTGGACACATGGGTAGGTTTAAATTGTGGGAATGTATGAAAGAGAGAGTGTTTAATCCTTGGTTGCGAAAGATAGTGAATGATGTAGCAACTACTTGTGAAGAATGTCAGAAAGGAAAGTATCAGAGAATGTATGTGAAACCTCCTGTGTTACGAATGGATGTGAGTGAACCTTTTGAGTTAGTAGTGATTGATTGTGTTTCGTTACCGGTGACTGCATGTGGGTATGTAGGAATGGTAGTGATGGTGGACCATAAGAGTAAGTTTGCATATGCTGTGCCTGTAAAGAATAAAACTAGTGTGAATGTGGCTAAGGTAGTGAGAGAAGTTTTGTTGCCAATGTGTATTTGTAAACCGAAGCGAATGTTGAGTGACAATGGGCCTGAGTTTGTAGGACAGGCGTTTGAGCAAATGTTGAGTGATTGGGGGATTGAACATGTGAAAACGACTCCGTATATGCCTAGTTCGAATGGATTGGCTGAAAGAACGGTACGGACGTTGAGTGAGATGTTAAGAATGATGAGTGAACAAGAGAATGATTGGGATTATTGGTTAGGAAAAGTATTATGGGCATATAATATGACTGTACATAGGGCTACTGGTATGTCTCCGTGTATGTATGTAATGAATTTCGAGAAGTTTGTTAGACCTAGGTTAGGATTGCCTGAAAGTGATAAGGATGTATGGAGGAAAGGGAGTTTGAAGTTTGCAAGTTTTGAGGTAGGGGACAAAGTTTTGAAGGAAGTAATTGAGAAAGGGCGGTTGAATGTTAGCAAGATGAGAGAAAAGTTTGAAGGGCCGTATGTTGTGAAGAAAGTGATGTTGAATGGAGTGAGTTATGTGATAGAAGGTGATAAGAATGGTAGAATGAATGAAATTAGAGCTCATCAGACACAGTTACGACCGTGGAGGGAACCGCATGAATATGTGAAGGCTCACCCAGTGTATGGGTTTCTAGTGAATGATGAG
>JABUQX010018900.1:17500-40000 GCA_015478945.1 Trachelipus rathkii
TACTAAAAACTTAAAAACGTATTATCTAAATAAATATTAATAAAAAACTAACTCAGGGATTAAACCTACGTAAAGATTATTATTACTTTCATTATTATTATTATTATTATTACTTACTATTTTATTATTATTATTATTATTATTATTATTATTATTATTATTATTATTATTATTATTATTACTATTATTATTATTATTATTACGATTATTATTATTACAGGGTTCACACTGAAATTTTGAATTAGATTTCCCGGACCAAATCCGCAAATTTTCCCTGACCAGCGTGTTCGTTACTTTTGGCGTATAAAATATCTATTAATCATTATTGCAGCCTATTTACTCAGTTCATACATTAAATTATTGAAAATTTACTTTACAAACTGTTCATCATCATGGATGAATTTAAAAAAAATATATATTTTTTTATAGTAATCAGCCTATACCTTCCCCATAACCGTCCAACGCACTTTTTTATTTTTTCCAAAAGTAAACAGTTTTATTTATACAAAAAGGAAATAAATTAAAAGCTTACATTAATGGACTAGGTGAATAACGTCCACTGTGATCACAAAAGTTCTAAATGGGGAGATTTAGGTTAACTTTTTCTTCTCAAGCATCTGAATTTTTGATTTTATAGCGTCTTCTTCTGTCAAAGCTTTCAGTTTTAACATCTTTCTCTGCTCTTCAAGTTTATAGATCTGTATGGATAATTTTCTTTTTCAACCTTTTTATTATCTTCTTCTTCTTGGTTCTGTTTTGACTCTTGAGATGTTCTTCATATCTCCTATGGGCAGCTCTTACATTTGTCAACATTTATTGAGTGATAGGAACTTTATGAATACTTTCATGAGATCTTATAGCATTGTGCACTGTTCTTTGAAATCAGATATGTTCTTTCAGTTCTCCACTAAGAATTGCATAATTTATAAAACCCTCCATTCCACACATCAGCATTTCCGTAAAATATCAAGTCAAATTTAATAACTTACTTTAAATTCCATAACATTGATTCCAGGTACTATAGAAAAAAAAAACTAATCAAGTCTATTAGAAAGACAATCACCATCCAAAAATATTTTGAATTTTAGTTCAAGGGTAGAATGAGCTTTACTGCAAAGTAGAGTGTATTGTGCTTTTGCTTTCTAGAAAAATAGGGAGCAAGTCCATGGTTAATCACATATTTACATTTCATCAGCCCCATTTTAAAATTTGAAGCTACCGCACTATCTGGAAACATTAATTTAAATGTTTCCCCTATATCTGCACACGAGTTTAAAGACATTTTATCATCCACCACCTTTAATGCCCATAATATTTCAGATCCAGTAACATCATCTTTAATGCAAAAAGATGAAATTGATTGATAAACTGATTTTGGTTGGTTATTAATAGAACACTCAGGGTCATTTACAATCGGTTGACGTCCAACCACTGGTCGTTAAAGTTAGTTTTTTTGTTTGAAGTCATTTTATAAATAAATAATAAATACCTTCAACTGCACAAAAATCAAAATCACTTCGTCAAACCTCAAAAAAAAAAAAAAAAACACCTCAAAAAGTATAAATCCCTAAAAAGAAAAAGATAAAACAGATTAAGTCATAAGTCATACAGTCTAAAACACATCCATACACCAATCACCTTCAATCAAAAGGATGAACTTGGAACAACCTCTACGAACAGAATAGGAAGAATAGTAGGTAATAGTGAACTAAAAATCGAAAGAAACAATATAGAAGTAGATTTATGGAATGTCATTCCTCGCCCATCCTTTTCCTTCACTTAGCAAATACATCTCTTATTCCACAATTATACAATAAGGAAAAAAAATATATCAAAAATATGCAACTTGGTCCATGGATCTTTCTTCATGTTTTGAAATTTTAAAATTTCCCTGACTTTCAGCATATCTTAAAACGTTTCCCTGACTTTCTCTGACTTTCCAGAAAGTGTGAACCCTGTATTATATCATTAGTACTACTTTATTTATTTCAAATATTATGATTATTATACTATTATTAGCAGTAGTATTATCATTATTATTATTATTATTATTATTATTATTATTATTATTATTATTATTATAATAATTATTTTTATTTTTATTATTATTATTATTATTATCATTATTATCATTATTATTATTATTATTATTATTATTATTATTATTATTATTATTATTATATTATTATATTATTATATTATTATATTATTATTATTATTATTATTATTATTATTATTATTATTATCATTATTATTATTATTATTATTATTGTTGTTGTTATTTTTATTATTATTATTATTATATTATTATTATTATTATTATTATTATTATATTATTATTATTATTATTATTATTATTATTATTATTATTATTATTATTATTATTATTATTTTTTTATTATTATTAGTTATTATTATTATTGTTATGGTTTTAATTATTTTTAGACTCATTATTATTAAATGTATTTCGGGTTTCAAAGGACACAACACTGTGTTGCAATTAGTAAACCCATTTCACATACTAGGGAAATTAATTTTGGTTATTATAATTAAATGATTGATTGGATTTGGAAGTTGTGTAATAAAGCGTTTATGGAGGGTATAGTTCCGAGGGATTGGAGGAGAGCAGTAATAGTACCCTTATATAAGGGTAAGGGAGATAAGGGGAACTGTAGAAATTATAGGGGAATAAGTTTATTGAGTGTTGTAGGGAAGGTATATGCTGGTATTTTGGTCGAAAGAGTGCGTCGAGTGACTGAAGGACTGATTGGTGAAGAACAAGGTGCGTTTAGGAGTGGTAGAGGATGTGTGGATCAAATCTTTACATTGAAACAAATGATTGAGAAAATGAGGAGAAGAAGAATAAATTGTATTTAGGTTTTATGGATTTGCAACAGGCGTAATAGGGGAGTTAATAGGGAAGGTTTATGGCAGGTGTTAGTGATATATGGTGTTGGTGGTAGGCTTCTGAATGGAGTCAAAAGTATGTATGACGATAGTGAAGCGTGTGTAAGAATAAATGGTGTCAATGGTGATTGGTTTAGGATTAACAGCGGAGTAAGACAAGGTTGTGTTATGTCTCCTTGGTTATTCAATTTGTATATGGATGGGGTTATGAAAGAATTCGAGGTGGGATGGCAGGAAATGGTGTTAGAATGGTGGAGAATGGAGATGAGTGGAGGGTGCCCTACCTATTATATACGGATGATTTGGTTCTGTGTGGCGAATCTGAAGAGAGTTTGAGAGGATTGGTAGAGAGATTTGGCAGGGTGTGTAAAAGGAGGGGCTTGAAAGTAAACGTGGATAAGAGTAAGGTTATGGTTGTGAGTGAGGACACTCCTCAGTGTGAAGTTATGTTAGATGGTGAGCAGCTGGAAAAAGTGTCTGAGTTTAAATATTTAGGGTATATGTTGGATGAGAAGGGAACGGACGATGCAGAGTGTAGTAGGAAAGTTGTGAATGGCAGGAAGGTGGCTGGTGCAATTAAATCGTTGGTGAATGTAAAGGGACTAAGTCTTGAGTGTGCAAGGGTCTTACATGAGGGTATGTTGTTACCTGTGTTATTGTATAGTAGTGAGACTATGGTCTGGAATAAGAAGTATAGATCTAAAGTTCAATGTGTTCAGATGGACAATCTTAGGGGTGTGCTAGGTGTGAGAAGAATTGATAAAATGAGGAATGAACGTATTAGGGAGAGGTGTGGTGTGAAGAAAGGGATAAATGAGAGAATAAATGAAAGTATGTTGAGATGGTTTGGTCATATGGAAAGGATGAATGATAGTCGGTTGGTTAAGCGGATGTATAGTGGCGAATGTGTTGGGAACCGACCGGCTGGGAGACCGAAGAAAAAATGGATTGAGTCAGTAAACGAATGTTTGAAGGAGAGAAATCTGAGTTTGGTAGAGGCGAGAAGAAAGGTGTATAACAGGAGTGAATGGCGGGGGATTGTTAGGGGGTATGGTTGTGGCCCATCTGGGCCAAGGGATGAACCCTTACCTTGACGATCTACCATAGTGAGGGTCCATCGCGGTCCCATGAAGCTTTAGGGTGGATTTTCTGACTGCGATGAGTTCTCATAATTATATATATATATATTATTATTAAATGTATTTCGGGTTTCAAAGGACACAACACTGTGTTGCAATTAGTAAACCCATTTCACATACTAGGGAAATTAATAAAGAAGAAGATAATTAACTGATGTATTTAAATGGTAAAATATTTGACAATATAATATAAAAATGTATGTCATCTTGTTATTTAATGACTAGATTGTATTTTCTTAATGTTGAATAAACGTTTTTGAATTGAATTGAATTATTATTATTATTATTATTATTATTATTATTATTTTATACGAGAGGACGCTGGTTCAAATCCTCCGCGAAGCAGTTGGAGTTTTATCTACCTGGGGGCAAGAATTAAAACTCGACTGCGAACACGTTGGTGGCGCTGGTTTGGGATAGCCGGCCTTAAAGTTCGATTTCCTGTGGTACCCCCGTGTTACCCCCTGCATAGGGGATAAAGAACGTTAAAAGGTAGTTTTCATTATTATTATTATTATTATTATTGAATTTTAATATTATCCTAAATTCTTAATATTTGTTCACTTAATCGGCAAAAATTGACGATAACGATTGAGAAAATATATGCTGATTTTGCCGATGACGAAAAATTGTCCCATCACTACTATAAATATAACCATATTATACAATATTAATAACTAAAATATTCTACTCACTATAGGAACATTGATAAGGCTCTTCAACCTCTATCTGTACAAAGGCCTTCTTCTTCTTCTTGAACGATTATTTGATTTTCTTCTTCCGATGTTTTGAATTTAAAATGTTCTCAACAGAGGCAGACTTTGAACTCGCTGAAATTTCTAAAATCATAAATAAATAAAAATAAAAAAAATAAATATATATATATATATATATATATATATATATATATATATATATATATATATATATATATATATATATATATATATATATATATATATATATATATATATATATATATATATATATATATATATATATATATATATATATATATATATATATATATTGCAGGTTAGTGATATATGGTGTTGGTGGTAGGCTTCTGAATGGAATCAAAAGTATGAATGACGATAGTGAGGCGTGTGTAAGAATAAATGGTGTCAAAAGTGATTGGTTTAGTATTAATAGCGGAGTGAGGCAGGGTTGTGTTATATCTCCTTGGTTATTCAATTTGTATATGGATGGGGTTATGAAAGAATTAGAGTGGGGGTGTCAGGAAATGGTGTTAGAATGATGTAGAATGCATATGAGTGGAGGGTGCCCTACCTATTATATGCGGATGATTTGGTTTTGTGTGGCGAATCTGAAGAGAGTTTGAGAGGATTGGTAGAGAGATTTAGCAGGGTGTGTAAAAGAAAGGGTTTGAAAGTAAACGTAGATAAGAGTAAGGTCAGTCCTCGGTGGGAAGTTATGTTAGATGGTGAGCAGCTGGAACAAGTGTCTGAGTTTAAATATTTAGGGTATATGTTGGATGAGAAGGGAACGGATGATGCAGAGTGTAGTAGGAAAGTTGTGAATGGCAGGAAGGTGGCTGGTGCAATTAAATCGTTGGTGAATGTAAAAGGACAAGTCTGGAGTGCGCTAGGGTCTTGCATGAGGGTATGTTGTTACCTGTGTTATTGTATAGTAGCGAGACTATGGTCTGGAATAAGAAGTATAGATCTAAAGTTCAATGTGTTCAGATGGACAATCTTAGGGGCATGCTAGGTGTGAGAAGAATTGATAAAATGAGGAATGAACATATTAGAGAGTTGTGTGGTGTGAAGAAAGGGGTAAACGAGAGAATAAATGAAAGTATGTTGAGATGGTTTGGTCATGTGGAAAGGATGAATGATAGTCGGTTGGTTAAGCGGATGTATTGTGGCGAGTGTGTTGGGAACCGAACCGAAGAAAAAGTGAATTGAGTCTGTAAACAAATGTTTGAAGGAGAGAAATGACAGTTTGGCAGAGGAGAGAATAAAGGTGCTTAATAGGAGTGAATGGCGGGGTTTTGTGAGGGGGTATGGTTTGGCCCACCTGGGCCAAAGGGATGAACCCTAACACTGACGATTTACCATAGTGAGAGTCCGTCGCGGTTCCGTGAAGCTCTAAAGTGGATTTGACTGCGAAGAGTTCTTACTAATTAATGGTACAGAGGCTGGGCTTTCTTTTCGACTTGTGTCATATTCTTCTACTGCTTTGCTTTTTCGATGCATGTAACAGAACCACAATCTTGGGGAAAAGGAAGATGAAAGATATATATATTTTAAATGGGTCAAGCCCACCACGCCAAACCCTCCCCGTTGTCCCTTAGAGAAGAGAATTATAAATCGGGAGGATATGAAATTATATCACCTGCTGACCTCGAGTTTTGGAAGAAACCCTGACACTCAAAATGATCAAATGAAAATTAAACACAGATACAAAGATTTTAGGCAGAATACAAAGAACAGCAAGAGTGATTAGTTAGGTTCGGAACAACTACCTTCTTTGGAACCTACTGAACATTAGAGAACTTCCAGCACTGAGGAAATGTGCTGACATCAAGTCGTAAAGAGTTTAGGTTGAATAAGGGTGGCAAAGCACAGCCTCTCAGTCTTATAGATGTTAAGTTAATTTACAGATTCATTTTAGATATAATTTAAAGGAGTGTACAATAAATTATAAGACAAGAGCCTCCTTATTTCAGCTTACTTATTTTCTTTATTATCTAAATGAGGATTATATTTTTTTGTGCTCAATTTTGCTCCTCGTCGAGTTGGTTTCCTGCTGCTTCTAGGTTTACTTGTTGGTGGAATAAAATTCCTCACCCACATCCTCCATCACTCTCTTCCTCTTCTTCGCTTTCTATAACAACTTTTTCATTGCTATCACTATCATCCGGATCCAAATTATAAGTCACGTTTTTCTTACGTGTTGATCGTGGAACCTAAAGAAAAATTATTCACTTTAAACAATCATATTTAATGAAGAAATAAGCACCATCGAAGATAATATATGAAAAACAAAATAACAAAATAATAATCAAATTTAGCAGTTCTGCAGTATCAAAAATAAAAGTAACAAAATAGCATTAAGTTACTTAATATTTAATAATACGAAAACCTATAAGTACATCCTCAAAACCTTACTTTCAATGAAATTACAATATATTTTTAGTGTTGTAACTCCGGCCAGAAGCCGAATATTAAGGCCCAAAAATCTTTACTCCGGCCAGCAAAAGCAGTGTTCTTTTCAATTATCCCGCCTTTCAAATTGCCTACTAACAAGTTTATATAATTACATAACTTTTAACTAAAAATGCACTTAAACAAATCTACTCTATTAGCTTACAAGCAAAGCCACTAAGAATCTTAAACTTAAGAACCTTAAGAATCAGTCTCTTTGAGACCTTGCAAGAAAGCACTTATGCTCCTCTCCACCACGTGACTTCAGTGAGAGTATATTTAACCAAGCTACACAGTTCAAAAAGAAAAAGATTTTCACATGAAAAAGCTGAAATGTTTCTATTTTGCATCACGTTCTGTGAATCTTATTTTGGTAATTTAATAAATTTACTCATATTAATATTCATTATCCAATATTTTAAAAAGGAATAAATTATTGTAATTAACGATGATATTTGATTAAGAATCTTCTTCTATTAATTAAACATTAAAAATCCCAACTTTTATAAACCTATTTGTTAAACTAAAAAAATTGTCTAAATTGAATTTTTTTTTATAACTTTTACTAAAATTTTGGTAGATATGGTTGGTAGGGCTATAAAACTTTAATAAATGCTATTAGTTTATATCTTCTTTAAACAATGTCCAAAAGTGAAAATTTCTTCATAGATTTTTTTTCCAACGATTTTTTTTTTTCAAAAGCTAAAATTTGATGCAATATTTTAGATACATTCGATTTTTAAAATGAAATTGTCCTAGTAAATAGAATTTAACTAGCTACAATACTTATTTAAGCATTTTACAACATACCCAATCACTCTGCCGATGGGTCGTCATGTCGAATTTGAAACAGACCGGCTGGGAGACGGAAGAAAAAGTGGATTAAGTCAGGAAACGAATGTCTGAAGGAGAGAAATGAGAGTTTGGCAGAGGCGAGAATAGAGGTGCATAATAGGAGTGAATGCCGGGGTTTTATGAGGGGGTATAGTTGTGGCTACCTGGGCCAAGGGATGAACCCGTACACTGACGATTCTAAATAAAAGATACTGCAGTAATTACACTAATTCAACCTACTTCGAAAATTTCATAAAAATTAGATGAGCATTAAAAAAAAAAAAAATTACAATTTTGAAAAATTTAAAACTTCTTCCAGATTGTGAAAAAAAATTTACACCGATATATATATATATATATATATATATATATATATATATATATATATATATATATATATATATATATATATATATATATATATATATATATATATATATATATATATATATATATATATATATATATATATATATATATATATATATATATATATATATATCTTCTTCTTCATCTTCCTTATATTTTCCCAAGAATGGGAGTAAGGTGCGCGACGGGCATCGGAAAAGAAAAGCAGTAGGAGAACATGACAAACGTCGAAAAGAAAGCCCAGCCTTACCGCCCCCTCTGTACCATTAATTAGTGAGAGCTCGTCACAGACAGAAAATCCACCCTAGAGCATCATGGGACCGCGACGGACCCTCACTATGGTAAATCGTCAATGTAATTCATCCCCTGGCCAGGTGGGCCACAACCATGCCAACAAAGCCGCCATTCTCTATCATGCACCTTTATTCTCGCCTCTGCCAAACTCACATTTCTCTCCTAGACATTCATTCACCAAACTCAATCCACTTTCTGTGGTCTCCCAGCAGGTGGTTCTTACTGCACCTTGATCCTCTTCAGTTGACTTTCAACTATAATTTTCCACATGACCAGACTTCTCAGCATATTCATTCATTCTCTCATTTCTTCCTTCACCACACATCTCTCTAATATGTTCATTCCTCATTTTATCAAATTCTTCTCACACCTAGAACGCCCCTAAGTTTATCTGAACACATTGAACTAAGATCTATACTTCCTTATTCCAGACCATATAGTCTCACTATTATACAATAACACAGGTAACAACATACCCTCATACAAACCCTAGCGCACTCAGACTTAGTCCTTTTACATTCCTACCAACGATTTAATTGCACCAACAACCTTCTACCATTCACAACTTTCCTACTACACTCTGCATCATGTTCCCTTTTCATAACTTAAATATTTAAGCTCAGACACTTGTTCAACGCCCACCATCTAGCATAACTTCACACTGAGGCCTGTCCTCTCACAACATAACTTACTCTTATCTGCGTTTTACTTTCAGGCCCCTCCTTTTACATACCCTGCCATACTCTCTACCAATCTTCTCAAAAACTCTCTTCAGATTCCCCACACAGAACCAATATATATATATATATATATATATATATATATTGAAATCAATATATATATATATATATATATATATACTATATATATATATATATATATATATATATATATATATATATATATATATATATAAAACTTTCTTTTTTTTTTTATTAAAAACTGAAGTAAAACAAACTTTAAATCCAAGTTCGGGAGAATCAGGAATATTTGTAACACTCTTTTGACTTGAGTCGTTTATTCCTCTTCCTCTTCCTCTTGAATTCTGGCGTTGTGAGTTGATGGCGGCATCTTCACCCTCAGACGTATCCTCAAGCAATCTTTTTGTGTTTTGCTGAAAAAATATACAAACAGAACTCTAGCGTTATTATTATTATTATTATTATTATTAATGTTGTTGTTATTATTGTTATTATTATTATTATTTTGTTGTTTCGACTTACCGAAGTTGGTGTAACATAATTGGATGTTTCTTTCTTTGTTCTTGTAGTTCTTCCTGATCTAGTGTGTTTACGCTTTACTGGACTATCGTTTGTAGATGATGTCTCACTACATTTAGTATATTCTGACTGGAAAATAAAATTGCTTAGTTTTGCAATTATATAGAAAATTTAATGTAAAAAAAGTAACACTGTAATATATAATGCTACTTTAAAATTGAACTTTTCTTATGCCTAACCTGAATGTGCTTTTTCGTAACATGATAAAGTACATAATAAAAATTTATACTTGTATTCAATCAAAAGATAAAGAATAGTACTTGAACTTAAACACATTCAAGCACTTTTCCTTTAGTACTTGTAATAAATCATATTCGTACATACTTTTTTATGTATGCATAAACTCAAAAGCAAAAAAAACAAATTATTCTACACAAACGAAAATTCAATCAATTTTGAACTTACCGAAACTACAAGAGAGTTTTTACAAGATTTTGAACCATTTCTTTGACTCCCTTTCTTCTGAACAGTATCCGTTTGTCCCTGTTTCAAAACAAAATAATTACCAATTCAATTATGAAGTTTAATAGCTATGTCCACTCAAGTGAGCTTCATGTTACGTTTCATTTTCCATACTGTTTGTCAAGGGCATGCCTCAAAATGACCTCACTCATGCATCATTAGTCTTTCAAGTTTTACTAAATGCAGATTGACATCTCATATTGCATTAAAATATGAAAAGCACTAAATAGGCTAAGTAAAAAAACTAAAACTAAAAATTCATCTAGAAATCTCCAACAATTGAAAAAAAAAAAAAAAAAAAAAAAAAAAAAAAAAAAAAAAAAAAAATTATATATATATATATATATAATATATATATATATATATATATATATATATATATAATAATATATAATATATATATATATATATATATATATATATATATATATTATTATATATATTATATTTATATATAATATTTCTTTATCTTCCTTTATTTCCCAAGAATGGGAGTAAAGTGCGTGACAAGCATCGGAAAAAGAAAAGCAGTAGAAGAGCATGAATAAGTCGAAAAGAAAGCCCAGCCTTACCGCCCCCTCAGTACCATTAATTTAGCGAGAACTCATCGCAGTCAGAAAAATCACCCTAAAGCTTCATGGGACAGGGATGGACCCTCACTATGGTAAGCATCGTCAGTGTAAGGTTCCATCCCTTGGCCCAGGTGGGCCACAAACATACCCTCACAATCCCACCGCCATATCACTCCTGTAATACACCTTCTTCTGCGCCTCTACCAACTCACATTTCTCTCCTTCAGACCTTCGTTCACCGACTCATCCACTTTCTCTCGGCTCCCCAGCCGGTCGGTTCCACACACTCGCCACTACTATGCATTCGCTTAACCAACCGACTATCACTTATCCTTTCCACATGACCAAACCATCTCAAACATACTTTCATTTATTCCTCATTTACGCCCTTTACTCCACACCACACATCTCTCTAATACGTTCATTCCTCATTTTAATTAATCTTCTTCTCACAACTAGCATGCCCCTAAGATTGTCCATCGAACACACACACACACAATATATATATATATATATATATATATATATATATATATATATATATATATATATATATATATATATATATATATAATAACACACTATATATATATATATATATATATATATATATATATATATATATGACACACAATAGAAAACTCCAAAAATTTTTGTTTTTTCCATACATCATTTTCCTTTTAATGAATCATTCAAAAATAAAACGACTTAAAAACTGATTATATAAAATTTCTTACCTCAGAATATATTTTATCTGTAATGTCTGTATGAAATGAGTGCGAAGTAGATTTTGTAATTTCAGGAGCATCTGAGATTTAGGTTCTGGCAGACTCGATAACTGCATTAACAGCAATGATTTCGCAGATTCGCTTTCTCTGTAATATATATATAATTTTTGAACTAAGCATCCTCCAAGCATAACATTTCCAATTTCTGTACATAATTATGTACTGTTTCATATCACCAAGTTTGGTGTCATTCTATGCAAACACTGAAAAATAATATCGATTCAAAGTTTGACTTCGGTCACTGCAAACTTAGCTTTTCATGAAGTTTGCGCTCCTATAGCTCATAATAGAGAATAGATAGAAGCTTTACAGTTAAATATTCTTATTCACTGGAAAAGGTTGTCTCAATGAATGAATTTTCAGATCCATAGTTCAACAAATTTGTCCACAAATCAAAGTCAAAGTTGCCAAAAAGTGATGCGACTTCCGGACGAAAATGACTACCTTTGCTTTAAGGTGTTAGAAAATGGTAACAAAAACAGATATGAACCCCAAATTTTGCAGTTTCATTCAAAGCTTTAAAGAACATGACTGTGAAATTTCATCAAATTTGGAGATGGTAAGGCGGGAGGGGGGGACCCCCGGTCCACTTGATGTGGAATCACTACATACTGAAGCAGTAATCATTGGATGGTAATCAAAGAAGTAGGAAAACTTTGCTGCTACGAAGTGTTAAAACGTTTCCTGTGAGTAAGCCGGGGTCTTTCTTGCTTGAAGGAGAGAGAGAGAGAGAGAGAGAGAGAGAGAGAGAGCAGAGAGAGAGAGAGAGAGAGAGAGAGAGGGAGAAGAGAGAGAGAGAGAGAGAGAGAGGGAGAGAGAGGAGAGAGAAGAGAGAGAGAGAGAGAGAGAGAGAAGAGAGAGAGAGAGAGAAGAGAGAGAGAGAGGAGAGAGAGAGAGAGAGAGAGGAAGAGAAGAGAGAGAGAGAGAGAGAGAGGAGAAAGAGAGAGAGAGAGAGAGAGAGAGAGAGAGAGAGAGAGAGAGAGAGAGAGAGAGAGAGAGAGAGAGAGAGAGAGAGAGAGAGAGAGAGAGAGAGAGAAGAGAGAGAGAGAGAGAGAGAGAGAGAGAGAGAGAGAGAGAGAGAAGAGAGAGAGAGAGAGAGAGGAGAGAGAGAGAGAGAGAGAGAGAGAGAGAGAGAGAGAGAGAGAGAGAGAGAGAGAACAGGATACAGAGAGTGACAAAATCTATAAACTATCGAATGTATTTTTATATTACAGGATAGGGAGTGACGTCATCATCTTTGAAGAAGGATCTAGTTTTTATTATGACAAGTGAAGTTTCAGTTTAATTTTAATATTAGTATATTAATTTTGTTATTTCTTCTTTTAGAAGAGGACTTTTAAGAGTAAGTTCTCCTTTAACATTTGAAGTTTAACTTAAAAGGTGGTTGTGACCTTTGATTACTTATCCTTATCTAATATTATCATCAGTAGTAATTTTATTGTGTAACTTGACGGAAAGAGGGATCAACCTTTGTTATAAAATGAAGCGAGGTGAATAATTCTATTTCAATAATAGGAGTTTTATTATTTTTAATCTTGGATCTTGTAGAAGCATCCATCACCTTACCAAACTTCAACAAACTTTTCTTCCACATGACAATTATTGTTGTATGTAAATCAGGGGAATTTTAATCACAGTTGTCAGAGAGCATAGCTACGAAGCAAAAATTGAAGAAGATGCCTGAACTCAGACAAAGAGATAACTGAAGGAGGTAGAAGAGATACTAGAACAGGATGGCATGGTTTATGTAGAAGAATGGAGAATTTGGAGTGGAAGGCAAAGCAAAAAACATGTCTCATAGAAAAAGAATTTTGTCAGATACCCTAGATATTGGAGATTAAAGATTAAATTAAGAGTAGGAGGGACAGCTTTTGAAACCATTTAAGGAAATAAAAAAATGAAGATCTTATGCCAGAATGGGAGGACGGAAGGAGTCGATAAATCGAAAAATTGGGGATTAAGATACGCCTAAAGACAAACTTTTTTATATTTTCATATTTTCCTCTCCTTATTTCCAATTTGCTTTTCATTCCTATAATTAACTAATAACTTTTTCCTTTTCCATAATAATAATAATAATAATAAAATAAAAATAATAATAATAATTCATTACCTTAAACGATCTCTCAAGTCAAGAAGTTCAGTATTTCAGGTTCTTCCTTTATATTTTTCTTGTCTGATACTCACTGGCCATAGACATTTTGTAAAGTGCGCTTCACTTCTACAAAAAGAATAAATAAATAAATGCAAAATAAAAGCATTTTGTGGTATAAAGTTTAACTTTCAACATGTCAACAAAGGTGAGATATAGTTCACAGAACCCTGGAATTGTTTGTAAGTAATTAAGACCTATATATATTATAATATTATAATATATATATATATTATATATATATATATATATATATATATATCTATATATATATATATATATATATATTATATAATATATATATATATATAATATATATATATATATATATATATATTATATATATATATATTAGGGATGGTGCCGAATAGTGAAAAGAGGCGAATACCGAATATTCGGCCGAATAATCCCTTCGCTATTCGGCCGAATAGTTATTTTCAAAGTTCGGTCATCCATTTTGGGAAAAATAAAGAAAACTTACACTGGTCACCAAAAAAAGGTGAAATTTTTTCTTGGATGGACTTTTGTAACAGATATATAGTAATTCGGAGGTTCTGATTCCATATATATTCTCGATTTGCTGTATCACATCCCGTTTTCGTGGGCAATCATGGATCCCTATTTTTGCATATTCCCTAGGGAATGACAAAAATTATGTGCGCACTTTCGTAGGCTGTAAGACGTTACCTTCGCATATATCTAACAGTAGCAGCAAGTTTTCCTGGGCGGTTCGATATTTCGGGAACCCATGTGGTAACTTTAAGGTAACGTCTACATGTATTGGATGCATGACCTGGATTGATGTCTATCATCCCATCTGAATACAGTCGGATGGTCCGTCATTTGTTCACCCAGGGTGAACTGAACGATCTTGTATGAGATGTTTGTCATCTCCCGAAGTTGTCCTGAGGCTGTTGGCTTTCGAGGTTGCAATGAAAAATGAACTGGAACCATGGCACAAGAGGTAACATTTTATCGTAACAGAGAAGGAGAGCTGCGGAGGCTCTTCCAGTCAGATGGTAACTTGTGTATTGCAGTGAAGTTGCAGGCCTACCACTCGCTATGGGACTCCCAGCATACGAAGCAGGTGAGTGGCGACTGTTTGTTGACCTTCCTGTGCTATTGGGACAGCCGGCCGGCAAAGGATCACTGGAGCCGTTCTTCAAGAAGACGGAACTGGCTCTGGACGAGGACAACCTTGACGCGCAGGTGACATGGGGGAACAATCGTACGTGAACCACTTGTACAGAAAGAAAACTCATCTTACCTCAACTACACATAAAACTTCTTGGTTGATGAAACAATTTGTGAAGGCCCCTGGACCATGATGGTGAACTGCTTCCGATATATATATGCTCACGTTTCCTGGTTGAGTGACGAAAAGAAACCAAGCTGGGATATTTTGATGCTCACAAATACGGACACTCCTCCGTGATGCTGCCCTTTGCTACAGACAATGAACTGTGTTGAGGCAAGAGCGTGAATGTGCTTTTTTCAGATGAGCACAGAGATTTCTGGGGACAGGAAGCCGAGGACCACTAACATTGTACAGGATCTGCTAGACAGTTCATTCTCATGGATGTAGAATGAGTATAAGTTGTGCACTACTTACATTCTCAACTAAGAAAATTTCCGGATAACTAGGCGGATGTATAGTGGTGAGCAGGGTGAATCGCTTCCATCAAGAATATAAAGTTCATGGAAGGACGTTATCAGGGCAAGTGGGATATCAATATATGGGCGACTATTGTTGGAGTTGATGAGTGGATATTCCAGACGCTATGGCAGCAGTAAAATCGTCACGAAGAGATAGTTTACTACCAATCGTAGGTATGTTACATTAACTAAAGCCCATTCCTTCTATTAACATTGATTGTTTGTCCTCATATTACTCTTTTTCATAGTTGTATTATACTTGTTTAACATATATCTTCTACAAAGACATGTATCATATCATTGCGATTTTTTTCTCTCCCTTTATCCCATATCAATATATATAATATATTAATATATATATATATATATATATATATATAATATCTATATATATATATAATATATATATATATATATCTATAATATATATAATATATATATTATAGGTAATATATTATAATATAATATAAAAAATAAAAAAATTATAATAATAATAAAATCTCCAATAACTTGTGATAGACCCTCTTGAAAAGGTAAAAATCATAAAATTTTAGAAATCTGTGTTACCCCACAATATCTCACAAATGCGATGTGACATGCAAAAACCAAATTACATTTTGGAATCAGCACATCAATAATCAATTGCAAAAACCCCGTCCAAGAAATTCATGTTTACCAGTGTTATATACAAAGTAATAAAACCAAAAGTAATAACTATTTCTTTACCTATAGCACCACGCATTCACAATATTAAAAATCATTAAATTGAATATTGAAAAAGTTTATTAGTTAAAGATATTAAACTAAACCTTCATTTGAATAAGCTCTTAAGGTTAAAATAACAGAAACAATTAGCAGTTCTCTATTTTCAGGGGATAACCTATTTCTTGTGGCTTCATAAATATTTCTCCTGTTCTAAATATTCTTTCAACTTTCGACTAATGACGGTGGAGCTGAAAGGTATTTTATTGCTAGTTTTTTCAATTCAAAAACTATTTCCAGTGTTTTTTCCACCCAATTGAAGGAATATCATTGTCTTCACTGGTCCAAAGTAGGCAAACTTATATAATTGTTTATTTCTTGATGTAATTTCCGTATGGTAGCTTTACTTTTTATGCAGAAGAATGGGACTTCTTTTTTCACTCTCACTTTCTTTTGTGTATGACGATTTTGATGCCACAATTTCTTTAAAACAATCCATTAAAGAAGTGAAAATGGAACCTTCAGCTTCACTTTCCCCACTACGTGAATCATCGTCAGCCGAAGAGTCAGGAGCTAAATTTTCATGCATTCCTTTCCATGCCTCAACGACCATATTTTTTACTGATTCATCTGATTCATGTTGAAAAACTTAGCTTGAAACGCAGATCTAAGAAAGTAAGCTACACACAAAGATTTTATCACATCGAAACTTAGAAAGTCTTTTTTTCTACTGATTTCTTATGCTCTTCAACGAGTGTAATTATTTCACTGAAGCTTTTGCTTTTTAATTGCCTTATTTAAAATAGATTTATTGCTAAAATGGAAGGGATCACTTTGGCGACTGTTACTTAACGTTTAATGCTTGTTTTAGTGATGTTGTCAACTGGCTCAAGTAAATGGAAATAATTTTGGCCACTGAAAAATCTGTCAAATTATTCTGATTGGCATTAAGGCAGCGTATATGGATAGGGAACTTTTGTTGCAAACAATCTTTTAAAGCATATCGCTAAGTTCTGTTCAGTGTGTAGAAATGGGGCGTCCTTGACTTAATTTATGCTGTTTGACATTCAGCTGCATCTGTAAAGTTTTAAGCTTTGCAGCTGCCGTTGCTGAATTGGTGAAAATGAGAGGATATGCTTCTGGAAGTAAAATATCATTAACAGATTTCTGGATATAAATATTGAATCGTGAATGAATAGTTGCAACATGTGAATAAACATGAAATTGATAGCAAGCAAGCCACTCTCCCTTATTCCAGCTACCATGTTTGGTCCATTAATCCCGTATCACTAATGAATTCTATTTTTTAGAATATTGAAAAAATGTCAAAGGCCTTATAGGATCTGACAAATGACAAAGATTTTCGCATACTAAAATTTGGCTTATTTTTATTTTTTTGGAAAATAAGTTTCTAAACATTTCAATTTTAAATTGAAATAACTTCCCCTTATGTTGACGTAATAATTGTTTATAAAGCTCAATATTTGGCCCGAATAGTTCGGCAAAAAGCCGAAATAACCGTAATATTCGTATTTTGGCCGAATACCGAATACTTACCGAATATTCGGCACATCCCTAATTATATATATATATATATATATATATATATATATATATATATATATATATATATATATATATTATATATATATATATATACTATATATATTATATATATATATATTATATATATATAATATATATATATATTAGAGCAAAAATAAGGAATAAACTAAAAAACTTTGAAAAACATGCCGACTCATTTAAGTTTGGTAAGCATCAGGAAAATATTGCTTAATTAAAAAAGAAAAAAAGAAACTAAATTGTACAGTAAAAAAAAATATGGTCAACGAACTCTGAATCTCCCAAATAACAACAACTTCTGTATAAAGTAACAGAGAAGGTAAATACATTTATCAATATGGTCAACGAACTCTTCTCCCAAATGGCACCCTGTTTTATCAGTGTTTGGGGGGGGGGGGGGGGGGAGAGGATTCCTATATACTAAATAGATAAAGTCATGTTTTACGACTGAATTTCTATAATCTCAATGAAGTGCAAATAAAAATTTATATATAAAAAATAAAAAATAAAAGTAAAATGCTCAAATAATATTCAAGGATTTAAAAAATGATTCCCGAACCTTGTTGAAGTGTGTTTACTTCCTGGTCTTTCTGCTCCAGCAACGCTTCTTTTGATTCTAATTCTACCTTTAACTGATTTACCTCCTCGGTACGAGCTTCACGAAGGGCTGCAACTTCCTAAAATATATATTATATATATATATATATATATCATATATATATTATATATTATATATATATATAATATATATAATATATATCTATATATATACTATATATATATATATATATATATATATATATTATATATATATGTTATATCTATATATATATATATATATATATTATAATAGATATACTTTCTTTCGATTATTCTATATATATATATATATATCTATATGATGTAGTGGTAGAGGATGTGTTGGATCAAATCTTTAGCATTGAAACAAATGATTGAGAAAATGAGGGAGAAGAAGAATAAATTTATTTAGGTTTTATGGATTTGCAACAGGCGTATGATAGAGTTAATAGGGAAGCTTTATGACAGGTGTTAGTGATAATAATGGGTTGGTGGTAGGCTTCTGAATGGAATCAAAAGTATGTATGTACGATAGTGAAGCGTGTGTAAGAATCAATGGTGTCAAGGTAATTGGTTTAGGATTAATAGCGGAGTGAAACAGGGTTGTGTTATTGTTCACTCCTTGGTTTATCTAATTTGTATATTGGATGGGTGATGAAAGAATTTCGAGGTGGGGATGGCAAGGAAAATGGTGTTAGAATGTGATGGAGAATGGAAGATGAGTGAGGGTTGCTCCTACCTATTAATAGCAGATGATTTGGTTTTGTGTGGCGAATCTGAAGAGACGTTTGAGAGGATTGGTAAGAGAGATTGGCAGGGTTGTAAAAGGAGGGGTTTTGAAAGTAAACGTAGATATGAAGTAAAGGTTATGGTTGTGAGTGAGGACAGTCTCAGTGTGAAGTTATGTTAGATATTTAGGGTATGTGTTGGATGAGAAGGGAACGGATGATGCAGAGTGTAGTAGGAAAGTTGTGAATGGCAGGAAGGTTGGTGGCTGGTGCATTAAATCGTTGGTGAATGTAAAGGGACTAAGTCTTGAGTGCGCTAGGGTCTTACATGAGGGTATGTTGTTAGCTGTGGTTTTGTAAAGTAGCAAGACAATGTACTGCAATAAGAACCATATGATTAATGTTCGATGTGTTCTGAAGGACAATCTTAGGGGGGCGTGTTAGGTGTGAGAGAAATTGATAAAATGAGGAATGAACATATTAGAGAGTTGTGTGGTGTAAAGAAAGGGGTAAATGAGAGAATAAATGAAAGTATGTTGAAATGGTTTGGTCATATGGAAAGGATGAAATGATAGTCGTGTTGGTTAAGGCGGATGTTATAGTGGCGAGTGTGTTTGGAACCGACCCGGCTGGGAGACCGAAAGAAAGTGGATTGAGTCGGTGGACAAATATCTGAAGAACAAGTATTCTGAACCTTTGTCGGAAGCTTGAATAAAGGTTGCAATAATAGGGAGTGATGGCGGGGTTTTTATGGGGGCCATGGTTGTGGTGCCCACCTGGCCAAATGGATGACAATCCCTTACATTGACGCAGTTACCATATTGTGAGTGGTCCGTGCGTGTCCGCATGACGCTCTAGGGTGGATTTCTGTCTGTGACGGAGTTCCCACTAATTAACGGTAGAGGGGGGGGGGGGGGGGCGGTAAGGCGTGGGGCTTTCCTTTTGACTTTTGTCATAATTCTTCTACTGTGCTTTCTTTTCCGATGGGCATGACAACGGCAACCTTTACCGCCCAGTCCTGGGGGAAAAGAGGAAGAATAAAAGTTGAAAGAAAGAAAGAATAATATATATATATATGTATTATATTATATATATAGTAATATATATAGTAATATACTATATATATTATATATATATATATATATATATATATATATAATATATATATATATATATATATATATTATATAAAATAAATAATACATAATAATAATCATAATAAATAATAATAATAATAATAAGGCTTCCTTCATTTGCCTCCAGATTTGTTCTGTTTCATCTTGTTCCCATTTAATTAACTGATTTATTTGCAAGTGCTCTCACATACTCTTTACCTTATAACCTTGTTCACTTAACTTTTCAAACTTAATTCTTCCCACTTCCTTATCTCTATCCTCTTCATCTAATCTTTTAATCTCTTTCCTCATCATCTAATCTTGCATAAAACAATGTAATGATCTGATATCTGAATCTCCAACCGTCTGTCTCACTGATTTAACATCCATCACATACTTCAACATTATCTTCAACACAAAATCAATCAATCAAACTTTTCACTTCGATACCATCTTTACCTACACCAATTCTAGCATACTTATGAATACTCTTTTGCTCGAAGAATGTATTAGTTGCCCACATACCTCTCTCATCACAGAAATCAATCACATCCCTGCCATTCTATAAACCACCTGTTATCCCATCCCTTTTTTGATCAACCTAAATCCAATCTTTTCAAAGTCATTCCGGAACACAATCAATCTTGAAGCCCATACTCACCATTTCCAAAACAACATTCAGATAATACCAGAATGTTACAACCCTACATACGTTGACCCTCTAAAACTTAAATTTAACCATTAGAATTCTAGTACTCGCACAAACAAAATCCACCATAGCTCTGTGCCACAAGTCACTCATCAGAATTGCAACTCATCTCCCCCTCTCCTCTCCACTCCAACACGCACATATTTTACCCCACACCACTCGTCTTCACAGCTTCCTTTCTCTTTTGTTTCAGTCACACACAGGCAAAGCAAATCAAATTTAAACCTTTCTAAATACATTCATTCACCTCTCTCCTCTCCTCTTCTCTTCCGCCATTTATTTCCTCTAATACCTCTCTAAGTTTTCACAAATTAGAAGTGCAATAAATTTATAACAAGCCAACACCTTTGGAGAAATCAGTCCAACAACTTGAAATATAAAAAGAAAAAGCAAGTTAATATTAAACATAATTTAAGGTACTATGAAACAAACCTTCTCAAGCAATTGACACTTGGTCCTATAACACTCCATTTCTTGTTCTGCTTCATCAATTTTTTTGTCCAGTGTTTCTGTCTGCAATAACCACAATGACATTAATATTTAACTTTCAGAATATAAATAAACACACACAGAAGTAATGAAGTACAGACAAATTATGTAGCCTAGTTTTTGAGAGAGACAATGCAAATACCAGTATGGAAAATATATGTTCGTCAAGACACTAAATTAAAACACTTGCACAAAATTTATTTTTAAATAGGGTGTGCATTACCTATAACATTTTGAAAATTTGAAATAACTTTTAACTTACTATGATTAAATATGTATCAGCTGAAAAAGTTTAACACTATGAAAAAATTGGGGGTATTTCAGACTGAGGTCAAAATCAAGTGCCGATGAGCCCCGAAAAGATTCAGACTGAGGTCAAAATCAAGTGCCGATGAGCCACGAAAAGCAGTGTTTGAAAGAGTTAAGTCAAAAGTGTGTTCCATAAATGTGAGATACAGTAAGTGAAGGACTGAGTACAGTACCTTAAGTGTGGAATAAGAGAGAGAGAATGGGCAAAGCTTGCCACAAAAGCTCTCTTCAAAATGATGAGGTACGTGATTTAGAGTTCAAAATAGCAATGTTCATAGTAATAGTGACAGTAAGAGATTTGTGAAACATATCGGTGATGAGAAAGATATTTGATAGTAGAAGAGTTCATGAGAGATGAAAAGATCCTATCTGTTTTTTCAAGCAGAATCGAGTGTTAAACCGCATCAAAATTGTGACTCATTATCCATACAAGAACACAAAAATAGACAAACAATGTCTCAGTGAAGTAGTGTGTAATCAGGGCGGTGTGACGAAGTTTTGAAAATATCTCAAAGCACCTAAGCTCTTACATATTTTAGTGAGGGAAACAATGTGGTCAATCCATGAAAAATTAAACACCAAAGATATTAAGGACATCATGGGAGGATTGTGTTATGTTTGAAGAAACTAGTTATGTGGAAGATATCGTCAAATAAAGATAA
>JABUQX010018900.1:45000-47500 GCA_015478945.1 Trachelipus rathkii
ATAAATTTTTTGATCAATATTCATCTTTAATATACGAATCCCCAAAAATCATATTATATTAATAGAAAATAAATTTAAAAAATAAATAAATAAAATATCAATTTAATATTAACTTGAGTTATAAGAGTTTATATAATATATATAAATAATATTAATTTATATTAAATAATATTAATATAATATTAATATAATTTAAATTAAATGTATAATTCAGATACTAAAATATCAAAAAATATAAAATAACAAATAATTATTATGATTATATTATATTAATATTAAATATATAAATATAAAAGAAATTAATATTATATAATATTGATATAATATTTATGTCTTTAATTATTTATTTTACATTATATTAATATTAAATAATGTAAGTCAATAATAACTTAAAATTAATTTTATTAACATTAATTCATTATAATTGAATATTTAATTAATAATATTAAATATAAATAATATTAATATAATATAAATAATTTAATATAATATTAATATTAAAATAAGATTTAGATGTACATAGTTGTATTAGTATTAGTATTAGTTTTATTAGTATTATTATCAAGTTTAAAATTACAAAGAAGATTAGTATTAGTATTAGTTATAAACAAAGTTACAAATCTAGTAAGAGTGTAGCTGTAAAATACGAATTTGGAGGCTGTCATTATAAAACTACAACATAAATAATAATATATTTTAATTAAAGTTCATATTAATTTAAATTTAAATTAAAAATGTTTTAATATGAATATTAGATAGTATTACAAAATAATAAGATTAAATTAATTATAATATAATTAATAATAAGTATTAAGCAACATTAATCTTAAATTTTATGATATTAAGTTATATTGGTATAATATAAATTTATTAATTATTTCTTATAAAGAAAATTGAATTAACGAATAATAAATAATATAATATTAATCTCTAAATTTGATATTAATTTATATTAATATTATTATTAATTATTAATATTAAAATTATGTTAATATTAATATTAATATCTATATAACATCTTCAGTATTATTCAAATTCATGTATGTAGAATAGGCAATCAGTAAGTCATCATCTTCAATAATTATTCCAGTAGGTTTCAGGTCTTAATGTTGAAAGCTTTTCTACTGAACAGTAGTAAACGGGTAAAATTGCCAGTATATGCAACAAAATGTAAATATTTGGAATTTTGACTGCGAACAATGAAACTAGTCAGTCTACTGTGTTTTGACGAACTATTGCTGTAATGACATTCAACTTCTAAATCCCATCTGCTTTTACTAAATTGGCGATAGATCTTCCTTGTAAATGTAAATACAATCTTATCTTCTCATATGGCTCATTGCAGCTGTTCGTATGACAAATTGAAGGAAGAATAATTTCTTACTGATTTAAAAACCTTCCTAATGCTGGATTTAAATCATCCAGAATGTACAAAAATAATTAGGATAATAAGTCTATGGCGGATAGGATGTTGGTCTGTATTATTTGGAATTGTTAAATTCTTGGGTGCCAGCAATTTCAAACCAGCTCAATTCAGAGCGCTTACACATTTATCAAAAATCTGGAAATCTAATGTTGCATTTTTCTGATGGCTTCAAGTTTAGTTATAACTAGATTCACTTCATTATATCACTCACCAAATCAATAACGTGAGTCTGCAATTGTTGTGAAGATGGTTATACTATAGTCTGCTTAAGATGCAAGTATGTTAACAAGAAGTTACTAAATATTTTTAGAATTATATAGCTTATTTTTGACTGATCTCCAACTTCACATTTATTTGTTCTAAAGCGGCTATTACGTTTTATCATCTTGTAAATAATAAATCGATTCATGCAATTGGCACCAGCGAGTTTCGCAATTTTTAATCTCTTTCTGCTACTCTTAGGAAAAGTTTTTCAGAAAAAAATGTTCACATCGCAATTACTCAATCACCTACGAATATTCGACTTATAAGCATCAATGAGCATAAAATTATCAATACGAACGCAGTGAGTATAAATATCTTTGACATTTTTCTATTATACGCTCTGAACAACTGAACTCCTACTCATTGCTGCTACCACCTTCATACCCCTCTCACATATTCATATCCAAACTAAGTTCAGTTACTTTTCGTCATTATTTGCAAGACTTTATTCCCGTCAAATCATTTACTGAGACGAAACACAAAATATCTTCTTTGACGGTAAGAGTATTAATATCAATGTAACGTACACACAACGAATATTGTTCCTCTGGGACACATCGGTCATCTCATCTCTGACCAAGTAAAAAATTTATTATTAGTTGCACAATTTGAAGTAATGAGATGCCGCAAATGACTGAGAGAACATTTTTACTGTTGAACTCATAACATGCAATGTAGCACAGTTTAAATGTTCTGAAAAACAGGTCTCAGCAATAGCACGATATCTTAAAAGACTCCGACAATTGCCATAGTTTCCAAAAGGCCAAGAGAGTTCGATTCTACCCGAGTCTGATGTCCACGTAACGGTAT
>JABUQX010018900.1:57500-65000 GCA_015478945.1 Trachelipus rathkii
TGTGTACATTGAAGAGTCCCACTAGAGATAGAGAACCTCAGTGATTTGGATAGTGAAAGTGAGAGAGACAGTCTGCGTAAGAAGAAGTGAGCGCGAGTTATGGCGAAAAAAGCGTGAAATCTGTTGGTGTGAGAATGGACGAGTAGCTAGGCAGAAAAGGCACGAAGAATGATTGTAGAAAGGAAGAAAGATTTTAAGCCACAGAAACAACGAAGTCAGGAGATTCGAGATTCTCGAGACATGTTCAGGAGGTAGTTACATAGGCACATACTCCACCATTTAAGACGAAAATATGAAATAAGTTATTAGTTGAGATATTAAACGATTAGAGGATTGAATTCTTCATGCCTCGTGGTCTCAGACAAGAGGGCAAAATGGTTAGAGTTAGAGTTAAAAGAGAGTGATGGTCCACGGAATGCTAGTGTTAGTTGTGTTAAGCGCACCAGATGTTGGTAATCGATACGATGAGCCCACGCCTTGCAAATCTGGAACCATATTACACTCACCCAGAACCACAAGATAAAACAAAAAGAACAGAAAAACAAACAGACAAAATAACGAAAGTTGAAATTATGGCTAAAATTATTCACAAATAAACCTAAATTTAAAACCATAAAATGGTTTTCGAAAAAACCGTATTTACAGTAAATATGTAAATATGAAAAATCAGAAGGTTAAAAACACTCTCGCACTCTCACACCCACACAAATTTACGAAAAAAAAAATATTACTATTTTCAATATAAAAATAGAGACGAAATGTCTATAAATTAAATATATGTATATATATATTATTTATATGATATATTTATATATACCTATATATATATATATATATATATATCCCTTATATTATATATAGCCGAAATATTACATAACAAAATTAGGCCAGGGAACAAGGACGAGGCCCCCGGAAATTTTTTAGGCACTAAAACATTTTTAAGTTCTGTCTGTGTAAGTCCTTTTTAGGAAGTTTGCCACCAGAAAGATAAAATTCTAATTCTAATAATATATATACTATATATTACTTATTATATATTATATATTATATACTATATATATATATATATATATATATTATTAATCATATATATATATATAAATATATTATATATATAAATTATATATAGTATAATATATATATATATATATATATATATATATTATATATAATTACTTATAATATATATATTATTATATAATAATATATATACAATATATATATATTATATATAAATATATATTTACCTCCTATATATATATATATATATTATATAATATATATATATAATAGTATATATATTAATAAACTATGTCCTCTCTCTCTCTTTCTCTTCTCTCTCTCTCTCTCTCTCTCTCTCTCTCTCTCTCTCTCCTCTTCCTCTCTCTCTCTCTCTCTCTCTTCTCCTCTCTCTCTCTCATCCTTACCTCGAAATTCTAATTGACTTTGCTCGAGAGTCACTCGACTCGATGATCGTGTACATCGTATTTTTGAAGTTTTCTCACTCTCTTCCCTTTCCTACGACGTAATTTTTTCTTAGTAATATTCATGATGCAATATAATTTAAAAAATAGATTTATACATATCTCCACGCTGTTATTGTGAAATCCTTTCTAAAAAAAAAATAAAAATTTTTTTTTTAATTATTTGAAGTACATGTTTTTCTACTCATGGCAACTCGATACAGCTGATTCATGCCTAGAGTTGACAAGCTTTACTGTTGAGATGTCGATACATTTTATTTTATTTCAGATTTCTTAAAGTTTTAGTCGATTCTCTTTTGAAATCAAGTTTGGATGTGTATGCCCGAATGGCAAACCCCGAAATATTTTAGACAACTATAAATTTTTAAATTCGCAATGTCAGTCGTAAGAGTCCTGAATATTTAGGAAAGTTTGACACGAGAAAGAGAAAATTTCATAATTTTACCCAACAGTAATATATATATATATATATATATATATCATATATATAATTACATGTAATATATATATATATATATATAAGATATAGATATATATTATATATAACGTTTTATATATTACCCCTATATAGTATTATACATGGCAGGCAGCGCATAATTAATCACTAGGGCAAAAGCGTTGATGATAAATATATATATATACCAAATATATATATATATATATATAATTATACATAATTATACATTATATCAATAGATATATAATATATAGTATATTATATATATATCCCCAAACGAATCCTAAACACCCTTATATACCCTATAGATATAATATATATTATATATATATTAAATATATACTAGGCCGAAAGCCCTCCCCCGAAAAGTGCCCGGCATGTAACTAGAAAACTATAACCTACAACACGAAAATAAATATCATTTTATTATTCAGGAGACATTTAACGCAGAAATTAAAAAAAAAATTAATTATTCTAAAAGTTAATTCTTTAAAACTCCAATTAATATTAGTAAAAAGAAATCCCAGGCCCTTGACTTGAAACTTTTGAAAGACCTTGAAAGCTCCAGTCCGTAGAGAAAAGTTTGCCCCGCCCAATGTCGCTCACCTATAAAGGAAACTCATCAATCGTGATGAACCAATATTATGTTTTTACCTCCCTTATATCCTTCTTAAAGGGTTGCGAGTCCGTCGGTTAATAATAAAAAGGGACAATCCCAAGGAGGGACCTGACATGTCCCCCCCCGTTCGTCCAAGCCGGTATGCACGAGAAAACCCCGTTACTCTATCTATCGTTCTTGTTAACCCGGGTATTTGTCCGTTTTTAAAAAAATAAAAATCACCATTTGACAACTTTCCGTCATCAGTCGTAGTAAGCGGCATCATCGAATTGTCAAAAAACTGTAATATATATTTTTTCAAGATTTTTATCAATTTTTAATTTTTTAAAAAGCGTTATTTTTTTTTATTTTTTTAAATTTCTCTGGTAAAAAATGTCTCGCCTATTAAGAAATGATAGTTATTTTCGTGAGCTGTTTAATGTTTTCTAGTTACATGCACTAACTTTTCGGGTATGTTGACCATACATATATATATAATATAACTATATATATATATATATATATATATATATTTATATATTATTATATGATATAATATATATATAGTATATATTTATATATATATATATATATATGCAGCTTTGGCGGGCCGCCAAATCTATCGACATGCTGAGAGTAGTTCATAGCGAAGCAATCTGTAGAAAAACACACAACTAGTAAATTTCAAGCCAATGACTTAGCACAACCACGAAACACATTAAAACACTGTAGAAAAAAAATGTATGCTTTATAATACGTTATAATACTCGCGGTTCCCAAATTTATCTATCGGATTGATGTATCTTTTCAGTTTTCTACTAATAACCTTAAAAACGTCGCCTGACAAACATATAATTTTTTTTTATTTCGCCAAGATTTATGGGGGGCAAATGCCCCCCCTGCACCCCCCTGCCTACGACCATTTTATAGTATTTTATATAATATATATATATAATATATTACTACCGCATACTTCTATAATTAATATACACTATATATCAATATAAATAATAATATATATAAAATATACCTATATATTATATATATGATATAGGACAGATCTCTCTCTTCTCTCTCTCGTCTCTACACCACTACTCTCTCTCTCTCGCTCTCTCTCCTCACTCTCTCATACTCTCTCTCTCTCTCTCTTACATCTCTTCTCATAAATTACCTCGATCTCTTTATACCCTTCCTCCGATCGCAGAGTCAACTCGACGTCATGATTTGGACATGAATGTATCCCACCACCGCCTCTTTCTTCCCTCTCCATACTTCCTTTCCTACGAACTTGTAAGTTATTTACCAGGCTTCAGTTCGACCTACCCGTGAACGCCCTAACCTAATAAAAAAAAAATAGATCTTCTACCCAGACACATTGCTACAAAAAAAAAAAACCCAAATATTTTAAATTGCCACGTTTTTACATACTACATGGCAATCTCGATAAAGCTTGATTTACATGGCCAGAGTGTCAAGCTTAACGTGTGGAAATGTCCCGGTACATTTCTATTTTATTTCCGATTTCTTTGAAATTTAGTCGATTTCTTTAAAATCAAGTTTACTGTGCCCCGGATATAAACGTTTCCTCCTATTGTTGTACAAAGTAAGATAAATTTTGAGAAATCATAAATAGGATAAAACTTTATAATTTTATTAAAACAGTCGTACCAAATTAGGGTGCAATAGTTTGCAACCTTTGAGGAATGTGTTACTGAAGGCTGTCTCGCCCGATGAGAGCAATATTATTGTCTTCTCCGCTTGTTAATTTTGTTCCTGACGTGGATCCATGCACAGATAAAATTAACCTGGTCAATGTAAGCTATCGACTTCTATGTATTGTATTTTAAGAGATAATAATATCAAGTTTGCCTAGGTGTAATAGTTGAGTGTTTGTACTTGGTAAGTTGTCTAACATTTTTTGTTCTGTTGCTCCCTGTTCAAAAAAATATGAAAATAAGAAAAGATATTAGACTTTTTCCACAAATATAAAAGTATAGCAATATGGTTAAGTTAAAAATTTCTGCTATCAACAAAGAAACAGTGAGGTTCTATGACTCGACATCAGTTTCTCCCTGGAACTTCGTCTGTTAATGCAAGATCAGATCAAGCCTGGAAAAATCTCAAGTACACACACTGATCTGTTTTTCTCACAAGCTAAAAATCTACCAACGTCCCTAGGCTCTAATCAGTAAATCACAAAATGATTTGTTCACCAACGTCATTTGCAACCCCCTTTCATATGAAGTCCCAGGTATTTAGCCAATAAGAGGAAAAAGTGAACCCACCCTATTAAAATATCTCTGGAAAACCAGCTATTCAAAATAATCTCCCCATTTCCTGTCTCAGGAATGGTTACAATTCCGTCCAGCAAAAGAGTGACTTTCTTCCAAGAAAGTGGTTGATGTATTTTAACGGTGTTATCTACATCTAGCTGAAAACGTGCTGTAGCCTAATATAGCTCAATAAATTGTGCATTGTTTCTGGAAACAAAAGAAATATCTCCTTGTAAACCAGCCCTTGGGAAAACAACAGGAAGTGGGTGTTTGACGTCTTGAAACCATATGCAAACTTAAAGAAAGCCATTGAGATCTGTCAAAAAACAGAGGCAACTAAATTATCACAAAGAATCGCCCGGTAGAAAGGATATTCTGCGATTAAAGCAGATTCACGGAGAAGTCTGAGAGCATTTGACAACAGATTGACCCCCAGTCAGAAAATAAGGGTGGCCGAGACCCGTGAGTGATAACAAAGCGGCCTGAATTCCAATGTTGAACAATCAATTCTGGATATGCAAAATATATACCGTTACGTGGACATCATGACTCAGGTAGAATCGAACTCTCTTGGCCTTTTGGAAACTATTGAAGCGCACAAGTTGTCGGAGTTTTTAATATATCGTGCTATTGCTGGAAGACTACAAATGTTCTTTCAGACATTACAAAAACTAGTGGCTACAATTGCCCACTGTATATGAGCTCTCATGAGCCTCAGAGTCCAAAAATAAAGTACTTTCTACTTCAACATCTCTGCCGCATCTCATTCAACTCTCCCCATAAATGTGTGCACGACATATAGATACAAAATAGAAGAGTTCTATTTAATCTGCTACGGCCCATGCGCATCGAGTGAGCTAATCAAGTGACCCAGACCCCGTCCCAAAGAGGGAACATAGTCTCGTATGCATTGTGATAAATACATACGGATATATCAAATCTAAGAGACCTATCGAACATCCTCCGCCCATTTGCGCCTAACACCTAACTTTGTACGCACGAAGAATACATTTTTATAGGTTTGCCAGTCCTCAGTAATGATTTGACGGGAATAAAGTCTTGCAAAAATTAATTGTGTGACGAAGATGAAGCTATACTGCTCATCAGACTTACTTCGCTACATCAAATGTTCTAATGTACAGAGACGCTCCTTCCTGACTTGGAGAGTGCCCGATGACCGGCAGCCCCGGTTCTGGAAGCAGTGTGGCTAATTAAGGGGGCAGGGAAGTAATGCAGCAAGCAATGGAGTAGGAAGTTCAGGGTGTTCAGAGAGTAATAATAGAAAAATGTCCCAAAGATATTTATACTCACTGCGTTTCGTATTGATTAAATTTATGCCTCATTGATGCTTCTAAAGTTCAGAATATTCGAGGTGAAATTGGAGTAATATGAGAATGTTGAACATTTTTTCTTGAAAAACTTATTCCTAAGAGTAGCAAGAAAAGATTAAAAAAAGTTTGTGAAACTCGCTGGTGCCAATTGCATGAATCGATTTTATTATTTAAAGAGATGATAAACCCGATAATAGCAGCTTTAGAACAAATGAAATGTGAAGTTGGAGATCAGTCAAAAATAAGCTATATTAATTCTAAACAATATTTATAGTGTATCTTATCTGGTGTCCTTATTTGTTTTAAGCAGACTATTAAGTATAACATACAATCTTTCAAAACAATTGCAGACTCACGTTATTGATTTGGTGAGTGCATATAATGAAGTGAATCTAGTTAAAACTAAACTTGAAGCCATCAGAAAAATGCAACATTAGAATTTCAGCAGATTTTTGATAAATGTGTAAGCGCATCTGAATCTGAGCTGGGTATTGAAATTGCTGCACCAAGAATTAACAAATTCCAAATAATACAGACCCAACATTCCTACTTCCGACCCATAGACTTATTATCCTAAATCTATTTTTGTACCATTTCTGGATGATTTAATATCAGCATAGGAGAGCCATTTTTGCATTAGGAGAGAGGTTTTTAAATCATAAAGAAATTATATCTTCCTTGCAATTTGTCATACCGAACAGCTGCAATGAGCCATATGAGAAGATAAAAAAGATTGTATTACATTTTACAAGGAAGATCTAGTAAGCCCAATTTAGTAAAAGCAGAATGGGATTTATGGAAGTTGAAATGTCATTACAGCATAGTTCGTCCAAAAACACCAGTAGACTGACTAGTTTCTTGTTCGCAGTCAAAATTTCCAAATATTTACATTTTGTTGCAAATACTGACAATTTTACCCGTGTCTACTACTGCTTCAGTAGAAACAAGCTTTTCAACATTAAGACTCTGAAAACCTACTTGAGAAATATTATTGAAGATGAATGACTTACTGGACTTGCCCTATTCTACATACATCGAAATATTGACATAAATACTGAAGATGTTATATTGATATTAATATTAATATTAATATTAATATTAATATTAATATTAATAATAATATTAATATTAATATTAATATTAATATTAATATTAATATTAATATTAATATTAATATTATTATTAATATAAATTAATATTATATAAATTAATATTAATATTAATATTAATATAAATTAATATTAATATGAAATATTAATATTAATACATTTTTTAGAGTTACCTATTATTCTATTACTTTAGCAAGAACCGTAATAATATATTATATTATTAATTATTATTAATATAATATTATATA
>JABUQX010018901.1:0-67500 GCA_015478945.1 Trachelipus rathkii
GTTATTAAATGAATACTGGTGAATTATAAGAATGGAGGAGTGGTGATTGGTGGGTTTGGAGTTGTGCAACAAAGCTTTTCTGGAGGGAATGTCCCGAGGAGATTGGAGAGAGAGCTAATATACCCTTTATATAAGGGAAAGAGAGATAAGGGGAACTAACTATGGAAATTATAAGGGAATTAGTTTTATTGAGTGTTTTGGGGAAGATGTATGCTTTTATTTTGGTTGGAAGAGTGCGTCGGGTAATTGGGACTGATTTTCGAATAACAGGTGTGTTTAGAAGTGGAGAGGCATGTGTGGATCAAATCTGTCGCACATTGAAACAAATGATTGTGAAAAGATAGGGAGAGGAAGAATAAAATGTATTTAGTTTTATGGTTTGCCAAGGCGTATGATAGGATTAATGGAAAGCTTATGGCTTTGGTGTGGAGTTTGACTGATTTGGGTGCTGTGTTTGGTAAGGCTTCGAATGAACCAAAGTATTGTATGCGATAGTGAAGCGTGTGTAAGATAAATGGAGTTTGAAAGTGAGTAGTTTAATATTAATAGCGGAGTGAGGCAGGGAGGTGTTAAGTCTCTTTGATAGTTATTTTCAATTTTAATAGGATGGGGTTTATGAAAGAATTAGAAATGAGATGAGGGTGGCAGGGAAGGTGTTCGAATGATATAGAATGGAAGATATGCGAATGATTTGGTTTTGTGTGGTGATAGAGTTTGAGAAGATTGGTAGAGGATTTGGCAGGGTGTAAGGAGGTTATGGTTTGAAAGTAAAGCTAGATTAAGAGTAAGTTATGGTTGTGAGTGAAGGCCCAGTCCTCGGTGGTGGGAGTTCATGTTCACGCAATGCCTATGAGCCAGCCTCGCGCGCACAAGTGGTCTGAGTTTTAAATACTTATGGAATTATATATTGGTGAAAAGGGAACGATGAAGCAGAGTGTAGTAAGAAGTTGTGAATTGGTAGGGAAGTGGCTGGTGCATTTAAATCGTTGGTGGATGTAAAGGGACTCTAAGTCTTGAGTTGCGTAGGGTTTTAATCTGAGGGTATGTTGTTACGCTTATAGGTAGTATAGTGATGTATAGTAGTGAAACTATGGTCTTGAATAAGAGGTATAGATCTAAATTACATGTGTTCAGATGGACAGTCTTAGGGGCGTGGTTAGATGTGACGTTAGATTGATAAAATGAGGAATGGACGTCTTAGGGAGTTGTTTGGTGTGAAGACAAGAAGACAATGAGCAGCATAAAATGAAGTACATTGAGGATGTTGGTTATGTGGAAGATAGATGAGTCGGTTGGTTAAGCGGATGATATAGTGTGAGTGTGCTGGGAATCGGACTGGCTTGGACTCGAAGAATTGACTTTGGAGTCTGAAAGGAATGCTTGGAGGAGGAATATAAATGTTTGCAGGAGGCGAGAAGAAAGGTGCATCGAGTGAGTGAAATTGCGGGGTTTAGGGGGGATGGTTGTGCTCACATGGGCCAGAGGTGAACACTTACATTTGTCGAGGATGTTGAAATAGTGGGGTCCGTTCAAGGTCCCGTGAAGCTCTAGGTGTTAATCTTTTCATGGGCTGCGGCGCGAGTTCTTACTCAAAAGATAGTAAAAGAGGTAGGGTTGAGGTAGAGGCGGGTGAGTCAGAAGGTGGAGGTGTACGACCGGAGACGAGAGATCATGTATCGGGCAAACGAAGACGGTGTGTGATGTAAGGCTTTGCGACCACGGGAACACCGGGACCCACTGGTAGCAGGACTCGGGGCTTTTTTTCGGGGGGGACCTGGCCGTCCATACTTCATTTAATAGTTTTCTGATTTTCCAGTGCATTGCTATGCACCTTACCCCTATCTTGGGGAGAGAAGGAGGGTGATAGTAGTATGGAGGGGAAACTACTTCCAATCATTGTTATTGGGGAACCCTTAATATTTTGGAACCCTAGTTTTTTGAGAACCCTAAAATTTTTGGAGAACCCAATTTTTTGCGGTCTGTGCCATTAACGGGTTGCTTCGTAAGCAACCGCATGTACGTGCCTCCTAGTTTTGGCCTCGCCCTTTGCCCCTTTAGGGAGCAGTAGCCCCCTTTGATGTTGGATCTGATATTTCTGACCTTGATAAAGCGTATCAAGGCTTGAAATTGACCTTTCATGAGGGTTGGTGAGGGATTAAGTTGAATCAGGCAGGTACCTGCCTCCCTACCTTGGGTAGGTAACTGTCCCTAACATGAGGTGATGTAGGTATCTGTCACTGTCACTGTATCGTTCCTGAACTTGAACGCCCTGTATGTATCTATTGCTACTTGAAACTCATGTATGTATCTATCCTATTGATACATACAACACACACCCACATCACACACATACCAGCACACCACACCACACACACACACCACACACCGGGCCTTGCCTCACTTACTCCTCACCTTCCCTTTTCATTTGCTCTTGCCGTCCTTACTGACTCGGCCTTAGCACTCTCTACCTGACCGTGACTCCTTGGGTCAGAATTCAAAATATAAACGGCGCAGGAATAAACCCTCAGGCTAGATTGACACCCTACCAGCGTCTGGCAAGTTCAGGCGCATTGCCCACAGATCCAAGCTAAAATCTGAGAATGAGGAATCTTTAATTAAAGTCATGATAAACATTCAAATCCAGATTTTTAATAATTTATAAATAATATTATGAAAATAATTATAATAATTAATAATATATATAATAAATATATATACATAATCATAATAGATAGATAGATAATCATAATAATAATATAAATAATAATAATAGTTATATATTTATTTATCTTTAAGAATGATTGCTATATTAATAGTAAGTATTTTATACTGTTAGGGTAATAGGTTTAGTATAATAGTTAAGGGATAGTAAGTATTAGATTTTAAGTAGTATAATTATTAGGTAGGTGAGGGAGTATAGAATTATGTATGACTTTGAGTATGTATTGGTCTGGTTGGGAATGATTGACGTGTTGTAATAATAGGTTAGAATAGTATATATAGATTGTTATTAGTATATAGCATTTTTTAGGGATGATACGGCAGAATTATATCAGTTGCGTCGCATTGTTAGAAGCAGTTATTTGGCGTGCAGCAGCGCGAGTGGTCCGCCTACATTCACAACGAAGGAGCCAGCACACAAGGGCAAGCAAACCGACGACACAACGGAGGCAATCGGACGATGAAGCACATAGTAATAAGTGAGATTTCTAGAGGAGTGAGGACAATATATTATGAGTAATAAGTAGAAATAAGTAATAAATAATTGATAATAATAATAATAATAATGAGTGAATGAGTATATAAGTGGCGTAAGTAATGGAATTAGATAAGTTGGTGAGGATGAATGGGTAATAAGTAGATAGAGTGAATGGGCGAGATTATATAGAGGGTGGTATATTGTAGTAATGGATATAGTGGAGGCGGTATAATCACATCTCATCATAATACTACCTACGTCTTCAAGGCTATAGGGACAAATTAGGAGTATCATATGAAGAATAATAATATATATAATAATCATAATGACTCAGAATATAATCACTATTATGGATAAGCTATACTCAAAATAAAGTATATTTACTTATATTATATTGGAGATATATATATATAAGTAAAGAATATTCATAATGATATATATTTTATAAATATAAGTATGTATTATATTATTAATATTAATATATATATTATATTATATATATATAATATAAGTATATAGTATATTAGTACCAATTGTAAGTAATTATAAATAATTATAATTATATTATTATTATAGATTTAGTATATTAGAATATTTTATTTATTGATATATATATAATATATAATTAGTAATATTATATATAATATTGATATATATTAATTATATTATTCTTATTACATATTACTATATATATATTTATATAATATATATTTGAATATTAATATATTATAGTATATAATAAGCGTGAATACATTAGTGGCGTTATAAGCACAATCGTTATTTACTTCAATGTTGCAGTTTATATTTCCTCATATACAATTAATATAATCCTAATCCTAGAATCGATACTGAAACAAAGAAGACACCGCTAACTACCCTAACATAATAATGAATCATAATAAAATACTTATTTATATATACTAATCAATACATATATATACTACACCTCGCCCTATAGTACTCTCTCAATAACTATATACACTCATTTAATCTATCAATCATTTTAACACAAATTTATCATAATAATTACATATAATCCTTATAAACTATAACTATAACATATCACACCTACACCACCCAGCATAGAACACTCACCCCCATCTTACCGACCTAGATACCACACCTCCACTACACTACCCAGCCTAGATTAAACTTTCACACTGTAACACACGTGTGTATATACACACCAGACTCTACTATATTATATATACTAAGTATAATACTACACACACACGTTCTAATCCTTAACACGCCACACACTCACACCATATAACATACTATCACCCTTACACCTCCAAAACCCTATCACTATTCGTAGAAGCGTAGGACAGCACATCATATAAGTATAACATAATGCATCATAATAATAAAATTACCACAGAATTACTACTATAATCCATATATGACACATCACTCAATATCTCTACACTTACCCCCCTCCTCAAGTCCCCACCCACTATTAAACTCCGCCACTATCCCTATCCCGTACCTATATCAATATATAACTATATAATATACTCTGATAATTAATCTATAATACGTACTAAATATTCCCTCTTACTCTATACCTTAATAACCTATATTAATACCTATCTATATCACATATCCCCTTACCCCTACTCTCCTAGACATCTTGCTATAGATTATATATAATCGAAATCTTATTCAGAAGTTTGATATACCCATAGTATTTGTCAGTCAAAGTTTCGATTGGATACATTACTTTACACAACACTTGAACAACATGCCACCACCACACGCACGCACACACAGCAACGCACCACATACGTTAGGACTTACTCATATAACACATACACCCGGCCCTAGCTCGACACCTTTACACCCTCCCCCTACACCATAGACCTAAACACATACACATCTACCTATACGACATGTAACCATGACACACTTAACACGCCACCATACTACTAGACACTGGACCATTTTGAGACTTATCAGACACATCTAAATTAACCCAGACACTCAGACACTTTTTGTAAACTATTGGACTGCTTGCTATCGGACACTTCTAGGGTACATTAATACACCTAGGATACCTTGCACTATCGCTCTCCACAAGCTCACCAGCGCAGCATCACACACCTACGACCCAGCCGGAAGACCCTTACTCACACTTACCCACCTCACAACATGACCAACGTGCACAATTACCTCGACCCCATCCCACTCACTTGCTCGACACTTACCTTACAGCTTACCACCATACCACACACACACTCGATTGTTCTGAGGCCTCAGCTTCTGATGCGTCACTTTGAGGTCCTCACTATGAGGCCTCAGCATTGATGCCTCACCTTTATTAATGTCTCAACTTTGATGCCTCAACCTTTTTGATGCCTCAACTTTGATGGCGCTCAACTTTAATGGACTTGCTTGATGGGCTCAGCTTGATGGCTCACTTGGATGGTCCACTTTGCTGGACTCAGGTCTTGATGGCTTCAACTTTTCGCCTCCACAGTGAATGCTGATGTTGTTGGCTCCAGCTTTGATGGTTATTCTTCGATGACTCTCTTTGATGACGTTCATCTTGAATCCACCTATTTGTGGTCGATCTTCTTGATTGCGTTATCTTTGTTCGGTTCATCTTTGATGGTTCATTATTGATGATAGTTTATTGATTTGTTCAACTTTTGTGCTTCCCAACATTGGCAGTATAAGTAATGTGTTTCATGTGTTAATCATCCCCTAGGTTTAAGGTTGGGATTGGAATGGTTATATTACAAGTTGCTGTATGCGTCGCTTAGTATGAGTAGGTTTTTTCTAGCCTACCCTGAACATGGAATAGCACTAATATTGAAGCCTTACCCTATTATATAGGTGAGGAGTCAGATGTGTATTATGAAGTTAGCTAAGGATCCTTCCTGCTAGGAAGTTTAGCCTGTTTCTAGCCCTTGTTCTACCCTACCCTACATTCATAAGAACAACGCTAATATCTCATGCTCTTCCCTAGGCCATAGCGGACCACCAGGGACGCGGCATGGCCCTCCGCGCAAGACAGGTCACCCGCACCGCAAGGTGCGCCCGCCGTGTCCCGCCGCCGCGTGCGCCCGCGGCGACAATATTTAGCGTTCGCCGCAGGTGCAATATCCCGCGTGACGAAAATATATATACTATGAGTCATTTATTTTTACTTCATATTAAACATTCTTTATTAAAAACTTTTATGCGTTCCTAAACTGGTAACTCATTTACAGACCCTTTATTTTTCAAAGGGAGTGATCCAAATTGTGTCCTGGAAACTATCTTCCAAAAATTTTTGAAGATATACTATGATTTATTTTACTTCATACTTAACATTTTTTTATTCAAACATTTTACATTAAAGAAAAGAGTGGAGAAAAACCGTAAATCAATAGCTCAATTGCCTGCAAACAGAGGGAATAGTAAGGGCTTTGTTTACTGCTTATGATTCACTGCTTAACTCAGATATTTATTAACATATTTTTCTTTTATATTTTTTGCTTAATACTTTTAATTTATAACTCTTTTAAAAATTGTAGTTAAGCAGTACTAATTCACATCTGTAGAATATATAAAACATTTTATTTTCCTTATATCAATATTAATTGATTAAAAAACTTACTTACAGAACTTAAAATCACTAAACAGTAAATCATTAGCGCAGTTACCTAGCCAAGGGCATTATAAGCTTTTTGTTTTTCTGCTTTACTGCCTTTACTCTATGGCTTTATGCTTTAATAATAATAATATGACAATAAATAAATTATGGTCATATTACATACCTTAAAGCAGTAACAGTATAAATGCAATTAACGCAGATTGCCTAGCACATAAGGATTAGTTGGCCTTTCTTGTTTTACTGCTTTTCTGCTTCTAACTTCATAATCGCTGACCTGCTTTCAACTCATATGAATTTATTAACAATTATGTCATTACAATTACATACCTTAAGCAGTAAACAACAGTAAATTCATAACCTGTTGCCTAGCAACAAAGGAATTAGTAATCTTTTGTTTTACTGCTTTCTGCTTTACTCTCATGCGTTTTACTGCTTTAACTCATATATTTATTAACATTATGTCTTCTTTTATATTTTTTATTTTGTTTAATACTTTTTATTTATTATATTTTATTATTATTATTATTTTTTATATTTTTATTATTATTTTTATATTTTTACTTTTTATTATATTTTTATTTTATTCATTTTTATTTTTATTTTTATTATTATTTTTATTATTATTACTTAGTGTCTATTTACTTATTCATGCCCTATTGTTGATTATTTAACACACTACACACCATACACACACACACATTACACATACGCACGTACACTATCACACACATCTCTCGCACGCACCCTGTTTAACATTCTAAAATTAAGTTACTTTTGTATTTGGAACGTTTCTTCGCTATTTACCTGTATTTAAAACATTTTTTTTTTATAAACAGGAATCTGTATGTTTAATCTTATTTATAAACTTAAAATTATTTCAAGAATTTCTTTAAAACTTCTATAATAATCAATCATTATCTTTGACAAAGATTTATTATAAAAAATATAGCTTTTTGTCTTTATAAATTTTATAACTATTAAGTTAAAATAACTTGTTTACTAAAATTTTATGAAATTATTATTAAAACATTTATTTTACGTCTTAAAGTTCTTCTCAAAATCCAGACTTCTCGCACCATTCAGGATAGAAACAAGGCTATTGCCAGTTTTAGTGTTATGAACTTACTGCTTTTAAAATCTTTATGAAAAAAATAGGTTTCAAAAATAACAAAATAAGTTCTTCTGCTAACATACATGTATTTTATTAAAATCATTCTAGGTTTTATTTTAAAATAACAATTATTCACTTAAATTTATATTTTCGCTCAATGTTAACTAAAATATTTCAAAGTTTGTTAAATAATTCGGTTTTCTTTGTCATTAATTATATTATTACGTGACATTGACATCCAACACGAGCAAAACACACAACGCGCACTCACTTACAGAACGAAACTGACCTCTTCTTGTAAAAAATTGGTTGAAATAACTACTTTAGGCCTAATTTTAGGAGTAAGCCTTTTTGTCCGGGCGATTAGGTCTAACCAGGCAATATATTTCAACTGACCTCTTTCTGTAAATGTGTTGAAATAAACTACGTTAGGCCTAAATTTAGTCCTAAATCTTTAGGATAGCCTTTTGTATCCCGGGCTGATTCAAGCCTAATACCAGGTCAAAAAGTAATTCCAGTTTAGACAAGAATCGAGAATGATATTATTATTTCTTAAATATATTCAAACTGAACAGCTGGATAGTAATTCTTTAGCTAGGTAAGAAGGAATGTGTTTCCTTCTGTGGTGGGAGTAATCCAATCTCTATATGACCTCGTATGTGATTGGTCGAGAATTTATTTTATCGCTTTTTGCCTTTTGAGGTATGTAAAAACATGTTTTTTCATTATCGTGAAGCAATTTCATATCGATTGGATGAAAATTATTCTTAGTTCTTAAATTATATTTGAGCAGGCTTGTTTAGACCCAACTTCATTTTTTGCACACATACCCGTTTTGGCTGTTAAGCGGTGCACAAGTTCTTGATTGTAACTAAGTGTGTTCTATTTTCACTTAGTGTATATCATGATTCACCTTAACAGGGATACCTCAATACAAGACATTATTCAGGGAAATTAAAATCCCAGGGCCAGAGGTTTCATTCTTATATAAAAGGAAAACCAGTGGTGGATTTGAATTTTTCAGTGTGCTACCCATTCCAAACATGGTTATTGAATTACCGGCATATCTTTTATGGAGTCCAGATGAATACTTTTGTATATGTAACACACTGAAGGAGTGGCTTAGGGGCAATACTTTACAAAGCTCAGCTTTAAACTGGCCCAAAACAGTTATAGCCTAAGCGATCGCACCTACGATAAGCAAACTTAACCTCTAGCATTTTATAAAATCAAACTATCAGTTGAGAAGTTAGATTGTGAGGAAATAAGGAACAGCCGTATTTGAACCTACATTCATATGGATTCTACATTTCAGGCCTAACGCAGGCTGAAATATATGTCAGAGCGTTAGTGGGGCGAGTGTTAATACAGATGAAGAAGACATTTGGGTTATCTAATTACGTGACCGTAATTCCTTACCTGTTTTTTTCTTTATACCAGAATACTACCACATTTAAGAAAACCTGGTCGTGTCCTCCGATCTTATCGACCGCTTCCTTGGTTCTAGGAGACGTGCAGAATTCATCTATTCTACTTAGAAAAACGCAATGGCCAATAAAGCAAATGACGCAGGTGATCCAGAATGTTAAATATACTATGATATCTGAATGGAACTTTTACTTTATGTACTATCTGAAGGTACTTACTGACGATACGAAGTAATATTTGATAAATGATATAAATGTTGGACATTTTGTAAAGATTTTAAAGAGTCTTCTCAAAATGAAATAGTCATAAAACATCATGTGAAAAATGTACGTAGCAGTGTTAATATATCAATACTTTAATTTTTATAATTTAATGTTAACTATACTATTATATATATAATATATTATCATACTATATATATATTATATATATATTATATACTATTATTAATATAATATTATTATAATATATATTCTATATTATACTATTATTATATATACACTTATATATAAATATTTAAAATAATGACTCTTTAAATTTCTAAGTATTTAATCACGTGGTATAATCCTTATATGAAATAATTACATTGTATTAACACCTATTGTTTAATTTTTTGTATATAAATTATTAAAGTCATAGTACTTAACTTACATATAGTTTAAATAAACGAAAGCTTAGGCTCAGGATATGAAAAAACATGTTTTTACATACCTTAAAGGCGAAAAGCGATAAAAATAATTCTCGACCATCACATACGAGGTCATATAGATCATAATGATTGCACCTTTCACTCACGAGAAGAACATTTTCCTTCTTACCTGCTTTAAAGGATCTTACCGATCCACATGTTCAGCTTGAAAAAATATTTCCTAAAATAATTTATTCTCGCTTCTTGTCTATACTGGAATTACTTTTTGACCTAGGTTTTAGGCTTTAAATAATCATTGCACCTACATAAAGTCTTTCCGATCGTTAAGACCTAAATTTAAGGCATTTCTTTTGTATTTCCACACTTTTACAGACAGAGGTCAGGTTTGAAATATATTTTGACCTGGTGTTAGGCCTAAATCGCCCCGGCGGTACAACAAAGGCTTATCCTCAATTTAGGCCTAAGCTGTTATCTTCAACACATTTTACAGAAAGAGGTCGTTTCGTATCTGTAAGGAGTGAGCGCCGTTGTTGTGTTTTCTCGGGTTGGATTGTCAATGCTACGATAGACTAATAATACAATACTATAAAAGAAATCCTGAATTATTATAAAAACTTGAAATAATTTTTAGTTAACATGAGCGAATAATATAAATTAAAGACAATTGTTTATTTTTAAATAAAACCTAGTGATTTTAAGTTTGGTCTTGGTAAATATTACCAGAAGAAGAACCTTATTTTGTTTTTTATATACTTATTACATGGCTTAAGATGATGTAAAGCAGTAGTCAATAGAACAAAGCGCGGCATAGCTTGGTGTAGAGGGTGCTAGGGGCTTGACCTACTGATTTACTGATTTTGCACATTTTTGTAAAATATTGTTTTTAATAATTTCATAAATTTTAGTAAAATTATTTAAAACTTCGATAGTTATAAAATTTATAAACAAAAGTATTAACAGTTTATAATAAAAACATTCTTTGTTCAAAGATATGATTCCCTGATTATACGCTCATTAAGAAACTTTTGACATAACACCTCATGATATGACTGAATAATTAATATTAATTATTTGTTTAATTAAAACAAAATGTGTTTTAATGAAATTATACGTAATGTTCATACAAAAAAGAAACTTATTTGCTATGTTTAAACAGATGTGGTATATGTGTGTGTGTGTATGCGTATGTGTAAGTGATTTGTGTGATATATATATGGATGTGTGCTAGTGTGGGGAGCTGTGTCGATTGCTGTCGTCGTGCAGTGTGTTAATTAATACCAATAGCATTGCGAAGTAAATACACTAAGCTTATAATATAAAAAATAATAATTAAAAAATAAAGTAATAATAATAATAAAATATAAAAAAAATAAAATAATAAAAATAATAATAATAAATTACATAAAATTTATCACGTTTAATAAGTTTAACTATTCCAAGTTTATATAAATTACTGGGAAGACATAATGTTAATACAATATATGAGTTTAAAGCAGTAAAAGCTATGAGCTTTAAAGCAGTAAAGCAGTAAACCAAAAGCCTACTAATCCCTCTTGTTGCTAGGCAACAGCGTTATTATTGATTAACTGTTTTACTGCTTTAAGGTATGTAACCGTTATGACTAATGTTAACAAACTCATACTGGTCTAGCAGTTAACAGCATCATGAGTCTAACCGCCGCTTTACAAGCAGTAAAACAAAGCCTACTAATCCCTTTGTTGCCTGAAAACTTTATTATTTACTGTTTTACTGCTTTTAAGGTATGTAATGTTACAAACATAATGTTATAAATATATGGAGTTTAAGCAGTAAAGCAGTTAAAAACAAAGCCTACTATCGCTTGTTGTTAGGTAACACTCTATTGGTTACTGTTTACTGATTTAAGTCTGCTAAAGTATATGTTTTTAATAAAATTTCGTACCATTGTTGTAAAACAAAATTCTCTACTACCTATCCAGACACCTCTCCATCTTTTTTCTCTCTTACACTACCCGTTTTACACAAACACTTCTATAAAATTAAAAAGAATTAAGTAAACAATTTAAAAAGAAAAATAATGTTAAGAATATATGTAGTTAATAAGCAGTAAATAGTAAGCAGTAACAAGCCTGTATTTCCTTGTTGCTAAGGCGTTGAGTTCTAGTTGATTTTTCTGTTTTACTGATCTTTAGTTTGTGTAATGGTAAATGTTTTTAATTTAATCTTATATTTATCAATTTGGGGTGACAGTAGAAAATGATAATGTAGTAGTATTTTGAAAAGAATTTTCGTTGAATAGTTTAATTGTATCACACTACTGATGAAAAGTGTGTTAAACTAAGTAATAGATGAGGTCTGCTAAGGGGGTGTACGGTGTTTAAGGAGACGGGGGCAGAAGAGATGTTTTTATAAAATGTTTAAGTATGAAGTAAAGGAATGACCCACGTATATTATATTTTTCTTCTCGTCGCCTGTAATATAATTCTCGCCTGCTGCGACGCAAGCACGCCTGCGAGCGGAGCCGGGGACGCGCGGGCCGCACCTGCGGGTTCGGGAGTTGAACGTGTCTTTGCGCGGAGGGGCTCTGCTTGCGTCTAGGTGGTACCCCGCCATATATGGCTGGGGAAGACATCATAATATAAGCGTTGGTCTGGTGATGTGGGTAGGGTACGAAAAGGCTAGAAAAGGCTAACTCCTAGGTAGGAAGGATCCCTAGCAACTTTTAAATACAACATCGACTCCTCATCACCTTTAAACATATGGGTCGGCTTTATATTAGTGCTTATTCTATGTTCAGGCTAGGCTAGAAACCTAACTCATCTAGGCGCATGCCTGCAACTTGATAATATACACCAATCGAATTCCTCTACTTATAAACCTAGGGGTAGACAACCAATATTTAGGATTTCTAGGCTCACAGGGTTGGGACCATCAAGCTTGAACAATCAATTACAATCTAAGTCATCAAGATGACCCATCAAGATGAACCGACCAGATGCGTCATCAAAGATTGAACCTTATTAGGTGTATCAATGATGACGTCATCAAAGATGAGTACATCAAAGACGATCCATCAAAGCTGAGCCAACAAAGTTGAGCCATCAACTGACCCGACAAGTTGAGCCATCAAGTTGAGCCACAAAGTTGGCCATCAAAGTTGAAGCCATCAAAGCCTGGCATCAAAGCCTATGTAATAAAGTGGAGGCATCCAAGTTGGGCATCTCAAAGCTCTGAGGCACACTCTAAGTTGAGGCATCAAAGTTGAAGACTCAAGTTGAGGCATTCAAGCTGAGGCCTCTCAAAGTTGAAACATCAAGTTGAGGCATCAAAGTGAGGCCTCAAATATCGAGTGTGGGTGTTATATGTGCTGTGTGGTAAAGTGTGGTGTAAGTGTCTTAGGTGATCGTGTAAGTGTCTAATGGTAAGTGTAAGTGTCTTGGTGAGTGTAAGTGTGTAAAAGTGTCTTATGGCTGGGGTGTAGGTGTGTGTTGCTGTATCTGTGTGTGAGTGTTGTGCTGTGTGTGTTAGTGTAAGTGTATCTGTGTGTGATTGTAAGTATAAGGTGTACTCATGGGGTAAGTGGTAAGATGTGCTTATGAAGTGTGAGTGCTAATTTCTTATGGCCTGGGTGTGTAGGTGTAGGTGCGTGTGTGTCTATGTATGGGTGTATGTGTCTATGTATGGCTGGGTTTGTAGGTGTAGGTGTATGTGTTTAGGTGTGTGTGTATGTATGAGGTAGGTTGTAGGTTTAGAGCTATTGCCGTTTGTGCTATAAGTCGCTAGTCGTGTACGTGCGTGTGTGTGTGCGGTGTTGTGTGTCCTGTGTGTGTGTGTGATGTGTAGTATACTATATATATATAATATTATTATAATATAATACTTATATATATATATTTATATATATATTATAGATATATTATATATATATATATATAATATGATTATATATTAATATTATTATTTATATTATTATATAATTATTATTATATCATATTATATTATTTTTTGTTGTATTATGTTTTTCGGCTTCATTATCTATATTATTATTATACATCACCTTTATTTCGCTCGAGCGGGGTAGTGGTGCGTACAGCCTCCCTATACATTCCACCCTCTTATCTCGCCCTACCCACCTTCCTTCACCCCACTCTAATCCCTCGCCACCCTACCCTCATTCCTCCCCCCATCCCTCCCTCCTCCAGCATCTCCTTTATTTCATCCATCCACCTCCTTCTAGGTCTCCCCCTTCTCTCCTTCCTATCCCCTCCGCCCCTCTTCTGCCCACTCTTTGTTCCTCCATTCTCACTAAATGCCCATACCATCTTTACATTCCCTTCTCCGCTCTTCCCACCAGACCATTTCTCCAATCCTCTCTCCCTCACACCTATTACCTAATTCTCTCCCTTTCTACCTTGACTCCCACAACCGCTCTCAACCCCTTCCATCTCAAAATACTTCCAACTTGCTTCCGCTGGACTGATTCAACCCCAGTCACGTTTACAAACCCGTCTCATACGCCTCGGTTACACAAGCTTTTCTCTTCGAACTACTAATCTTGACTTTCACGTGATAGATCCCCCCCTTTCCACTTTTGGCTAGCTACTCAAAGCCCTCATCCCTTCACCTATTCTATGCTCTATCTCCTCCTTTATCCCCTTCCCCCTTACCCACCTCCATCCCTAACTATCTAAAAACCTTTACTTCTATCCAATACTACACCCCTACTCTAACCTCTAACCCACCTCTAACTCCTCCTCCTCCTCCAAACAACAACACTTTACTCTACCTGGATTTATTTTATATAATATTATATATATATATATATTATATATTATACTATTACTATAAATTATATATATTAATATATATATATATAGATATCATATATTTATTATATATATATATATATTTTAGTATATTATTATTTATTAATTTACAATTATAATTATTATTTATTATTATTATTTATTATATTATTATTTATTATTATTTCTATTTTATTATTATTATTATGATTATTATTTATTATTATTAATTATTATTATTATTATTATTATTATTTCTAATTATTATTAGGTATATTATTATTATAATTATTATTTTTCTTATTATTTTTTTATTATATTTTTTGTGTACAAGGTGTTTGCTTATATATAATTATAATAAATATATATATATTATATATATATATTATATATATATATTTTTATATATATTAGTATATATATATATATATTATAATATATATACCTATATATTATTTAGCTCCTCTTAATATTATTATATTATATATTATTATATATATATAATTATTAATATTATATCTATATTATTATATATATTATATCTATATATATATATTATATATAAGAATATATTATATTTTTATTTTATTATATATTATATATATATATATATATATTATATATTATATATATTATATATATATATATTATATTATATTACATTATATTATATATACTTTATATAATATATATATATATTATATATTATATATATAGATTATATATATATATATATATTATAGTATATATATATATATTATCAATATATATTATATACATATATATATATGTCTATTATTATTATATTATTATTTTTATATTATATTATTCGATTATTTTATATTATTATTTTATTTTATTATTCTTTTCATATTTTATTATTATCTATTATTATTCTATTATTATATTTATTATTATTATTATTTTATTATTATTATATTATTATATTATATTGTATTATTAAGATCTATAACAGTAATCTGTTGACCTCCATCCTGTGTTGTGTGTGTGTGTGTGTGTGGTAGGGGTGGGAGGGACGAGTTTCAAGGGAACCGCACACTTATATATATTATATATATATATTTATATATATATATATATTATATATATATATATATTATTTATATATATATATAGATATATATATCTATATTTATTATATATTATATATTATATATATCATATATATCTTATATATTATATTATATATCAATTATTATTTTATCTCTTCTAATTATCTCTCAACACGATCTCACTCTATCTACACTATCCATCCACACTACAATCATCATCCTACCTCCACTCTACTTCACCTCATTCAACATATATAAACCACTCTAACACCTACCGCTCCACTATAACATCATCACCTCTACCTCATCACATTAAGAATCACAAACCATTCAACTATAACTTACTTACCATGACCACTTTCCCACCCTCCCTCACAATCTCTATTATCAACATCTCCTTCAATCTCCATACATTCACATTTATTTCACACCATCTATTATACCAATAAATCTGGATTTAATTGTATATATAGACTTTATAACGATTCCTCAATTCTCCGTATTTAGCTTGATCTGTGGGCTAAATGCCCTGAAACTATGTCCGGAGTGTAGCGGGTTGTCGATTCGTACCTGGGGTTTCTTCCTGTGGTTATCACTTCTCACATTAATACTGACTCCAAAGAGCCCAACCAGGCTACCCACACACAAGCCGCCGTCCAGCGCCGAAGAACCGGCATCGCTACACAGGCACCCCGTGAAGTCCGACAAGGACCAGGCCTCAAACAAGACAAGCCCATAACCCAGAAGAACAACACACGCAGTGCAAAAGCCTAACCCAGATACGAGCCGGCCAATCGACACCACAAAGACAGCAGCAGTGTGATGAACACATCTTGATCATATCGTGATCGTGTCGTGTGCTCGAATGATCCATACGTCGTGATGTCGTGCCCGCTCGCTCGCTGTCCAGTGATGTTGCAGCTACGTGGCCTGTAAAACTGGTCGCTACGTACCGGTGCTCTCTCGAGCACACCTAAACCACGAAGGTAAACACCACCCATAACACCACTCGCAGACTCAAACAACGATCTAAGAGCCAATCGATAACCAATAACACCGGCAGCTCCTCAAACAGCTTCCGACGCGACACCGACAATAACTACACTAAAACCCACCACGACCAAACGAAAATCCTACACCAATACACACTCCAAACAATGCATACGCGAGACGCGTTACTACCCAGGTAGGGAGGCTAACCCAACCAAAAAAACAACAAACAAACACAACACAAAGCAAACGAAGCATCCTTGCACTAAACCTACAAACTTACACTCGCTACCCAACAAACAAACTCTCACCCCAACCTAAAACACCAAGAAACGTCACAATCTCACTCCACACCCTCTGCTACACACCACACGCCGCCCGGTATCAAGTTTCAGAATTATCAAGGTCAACATCCAAACAAAGCCACGGCTACGCCCATAGGGGGCAAAGGAGGCCCCACACTAGGGGAGGCACGTACAACGGTTGCCACGCCACGCGCCTACCTCTGCCGCCCACAACCCCCTATCTTCCGGCGCCGCCCAGCGCCCGCCATAATCAAAAATGCCCACGCCCGCTTTCCCCACACAACAACCACACTCGCGGCCTTCTCAAAAAACTAGCGGTTACTCAAAACCAACATAGGGTTCCCAAAAATATTGGGCAAGCAGTTTCCCTTACCATACTACCCATACAGATGACCCATTATGAATCTTGATATATCTCATAAGATATATCATAATATATTATTATATATAATATATATTTATATATATTATAATATATTATCTATATATATAGAATTATATATATTAATATTATAATATATATATTGTATAACCATGGACCGTTGCATCTAACATGTACCCGGTTTTAACCACTATGCTACCAGGGTTTTTGATCGATTTTAGAAATTCTCTATTTCGGGTCTATCGCGAGAACATCATCCGAGGGTCTTCTATATTTTTCGTTATAAATTATTATTTTTTTTTTATATGCTTTCTTTTAATTTTCTGTCTAAAAGACATATTTCATTATTATTTTCATTTTCTGGAGTCGTTGGAATGGTTCAAAATAGGTCAATTTTAATATTTTCTTTGTTATCAAAAGTCAAAATATATATTATACAATGTAACGTACCAGGTATTAATTATCTATTATTATAATATATTATTATATTACTTTATATTATTATAATATAATATACTATATATATATATATATATATATATATATATAATATATATTTATACTTGCTATTCGCTATTGAACCAAAGACTACTATAACTGCTGTCTATAACGCTAGCACACGGACTATGAATGCTTTTGAAACTTATATGCAAATTAATCTATTTAAACTGTTGTTAGGCCTTCTTTATATTTTCTTTTGTTATTATTTTTTATTATTGTTTTTGTGAAGTAATTCTTATTATCTCTATCATTACCCACCGGTTTACCATTCATGGCTTTGACTGTTACAACGCTGTGTTTGATGTCATGCAAAGACTTATCGTGACTTGTATTATTTTCTGAACAATGATCGATCACTATCTTTAATAATTTTCAAAATTATTGGTATCTTTTGTGCGTTTGTTGATTGTAAGACTTTCAGAGCTTACAATATATTTTATACCTCCATCCTTTGTTCTTATTCTAACTGCGTAGGATTTAGGACCTATACTTACAAAGGAATCACCGTATGCTCTAGGCCTCTAGGGCCATGCTAGGAGATTTCATCTGTCAGTTCGCCTAAAAAGTTCCCTGTTTCAGGAACTAGCCATTTTCTCCTGATACAAAAACGCAAGAATCTGTATTACAATACAAAGCTCTTTGTTTTACTTTATCAAGTAGTTCGTATAATTTTGTACGTGCATAACCTGTAGTGAATGATGCGATTGGAATGCTTGCAGCAGTTGATGAACGTACGGATAGTCCATTTTATACAATGGTCACAACATATTTGCTACCTATTGGAATAACGGTAGGGACTTCTATATCGCGTTAATTGATTGACACACCTCCCATACCTGTTTATCCATACCTGTTTATCGCTAGTACATATATCGTCTCTTGTAGGTGTGTTTTAATTAAAATTTTCAGATAGTGAATCGAGACATAATTTCGCCATAAATCGCAATCCAGGTCTTTTTTTAATTTTATTAATATCAAGGTCAAATACTTCCTTTCCTTTGTAAAACCATACAAATTCTTTAAGTTTTTTCTTTGAATTCACGAGCATCTTCACAAATATTACTTGGAGGACCTGACGCTTCAATCTTAAACTTTAAGAAGACAAGCAGCTTAAGATTTATATCGTTTGATAGAAATTGGAATATCTTTTTCATGTCCTCCATTCTACGAAATTCAACGAATCAATCTAAAATGTTAGTGTTTTGTTTTTAATAATTATAATCTCATTTTATTTATGCTGAAACAGAAAAGAAATGATAAAATATATCAGTTCAATAAATATTATCTTACCTAAGAATTTAAAGAGTTTTCAAATTATTTTTTTAATAAGAATAACGAAAAAGATTTATACTGACATTTAAAGTGTATTTATGTTTCGACAGAGGTGCAACGATGTTTCAGGAATATTCAGGATTATATATATCCCAAAAAGGATCATGCGGAATTACTAGCACATTGAGCAAAAAGTGTATAAATATATATATATATATTATATTATATATATTATATATAATATATATATGGATTGTGATATATATATCATAATATAATATCTATATATATATACTCATATATATATAATATATTATTATTATATATATATATATATATTATATATATATTATTACACTAACTTATTTATGAAGATACTTAATTATCAGATAACTTTTAATTCATCTTATAAATTATTGTTCAATAGTAAGACCTATTACTTCCCGAAAATAAAAATTTCCTACAAGAAATACTTTAAGGCTTATCACGTCTCTGCTTAGATCCTTTCAAAGCATGAGGATAGGCCTTTCGTTTATGATTTACTTTAACATAGTCATATCTAATAAAATTTATCATGACCTAACCTAGGTAACATACTGAAATGTGAATAAAAGCTTGCGTAATAAAGGTTTAACTTATCAGTATCTGCTAACATAGCAATATCGATCAATATTTTGCATAACCTATCCCATTTAATCTACTGAACTATGAACGATTGCTATCATTATCAAATTTTCCTACCTAGCATTGGTAACTAACCTAACATTACCTAAGAAAACTTAACATAACCTATCATATCTATCATACTAAACTATGGAAAGATGCCTTCATAAGCAAAGATACCTACATATCAATTGCAGTTAACCTAACATATCACATAGCTTGACATAGCTAACATACAGTAGTATGAATAAATGTGAAGCTAACAAAGAAGCATTTGATCTATTCTAAGAAGATAAAGAAACATAAGCAGCTCGGCCGTTCCTTAAGTGTGAATAAATGATGACGTAGACAAGGCAGCGTCATTATCAATTCCAATAACATAACAATACCCGATCTGGCTTAACAACAAAATTTTTCATTACCTAGCCTATCTAACATTCTGAACTGCGAATAAAGGCAAGCATTAAGTTTCAATTTATCAATATCTGCTGACATAGCAATATCTGACGATGCATGCCCGAACCTAAGAGCAAAATTTATCATTACCTAACCTATCTAACATACTGAGAACCTTATTTTTTTCCATACTGAAAATTTAACAATTTTATATTTTTCTTTTGAAGTTTAACTAAAAAGAAAATTTTGTTTTTCAATGTTTTAATTTAAAAAAAGAAAAAAAAATAATAATCTAATAATGAAGCATAAATTTATACTAATTTAATTTTTAAAAAAAAATTTCTTTGATAAAAAAATTTAAATTTTTTTTTTTAAAAATAAAAAGAGTGAAATAAAGAGGTTCGATTAATAGATAAGTCGAGTACAAAAAAACAAGGTCAAACTGTTTCTGATTAATCGAGTTAAGTCGTCTGTACAAGCGATGTAAGTCAAAATTTTCGATTAATCGATAGTGGAACAAAAAAGATTAAACAAGCTGTTTCGATAGGCTACCCCAAGGGGAGGGTGTTGTAAGGGGGCATTATCCCATTAAGATCGCTGGCTCATCGGGTCACTCCCCGAAGGGGGGCGTAAGCTGACAACTAAGGCCTCAGTTCTTAGGTTGAGGCCTTACCCGCTATTTCTCCATTTTAGAGTATTTTTCCTCTTTTGCGTTTTCCAATTCCAAATTAATTAAAAATATCATCATTTATTGTAAATATAGCAAAATTTATTTTTTTGAAATTTTCCCAGGATTCCATCTATATAGAATGAAATTTCTTTCATAATTTATTGTTTAAATTTGACGCACACACAATCATAGCAAAAAAAACAAACACAAAAAATTATTGGCACCCTGAACAAATAGCAGAAAAAACATCATAGTTATTTCGTATTATCTTTCTATTTTTTAATTAAGAATCACGGGAATAAATGAATATGTAACGACTCAGAAAAAAGCGGTTTTTCGCTCTAGCTAAGCTTTGTTGCTGTTACGTTTCCGCATTCCTTATAGTGTTTTCGCCGTGGAATTTTTCAAGGGCTCCTTATTTACATGTTAAAACTTTCTCAGAAAGGAGGCGCTGGCGCTCGAGTTACAGCAAGCATCGTATTCACAGCGAAATTTTATTATTTCACGTTGGCTGCTCGAGAGTGCAAATAAAATCTAAATTTGAATGTTTCTTGCTGAATAGAGCCGTTTAGAATTAACTAAACTTAGTCCAATTTTGTTATCGTCCGAAATGTTTAATGACAATAAAAATTTCTTTTTATTATTTTTCCTTAGCAATGCGCCATCACCTAAGCAAGCAATGGGATTCGTTTCCGATATACATATTATATATTATTATAATATATATATTATATATAATATTTATTATATATATATATGATATATATTTATATATTATATTATATATTATAGGTATTATTTTGTTATATATATATATTATTAATTATATATATATGTTTTTCTATATATTTTTATTTTCTATATATGTATGTATGTTTTATTTAATAAATTAAAAAATGAAAAAAATTATTGATTTCCTTATCCCGTTTTTTCCATATTTTATTTAATAAATATATAAAAAAAAGAAAGAAAATGTCTCTTGAGAGAGATAACAAGAAGAAGAACATATAAAGAGAAATATCAATAATAATAATTAATAACAATAAATAAACTAATAATAATATTTAATAATGAGAAAGAATAATAATAATAATAATAATAATATAAAAACAATAACATAACAATAACAATAACAACAATAATAATATAATAATAATAATAATGATCAATAGGATTTAGGACTTAAAGTATCATAATATATTGAGTAATAATAGTAATAATAAATAATATATATCCAAAAACAATACAAAAAACGTGAAAAGTGCCTATGTAGTTGAAATTTTGATAATTTAATTATTAAAATAAATACATTAATAAATAATAATAATAATTATAATAATAATAATAATAAAACGAAAATATAAAGAAGACCTAGGGTGCCATTATCTCGTATACTTCAAAATAAGAACATCTAAAAAAAATCAGCGCCCTCGTAGTCTATTGGCACAATTGGGTTTTGAAACTGGTAGGTTTAGATGCGAAGGCCAATGGTTCGTATGTTACTTCGATTGATATATTTTTAAGCGTAATATATATATATTATATATAATATATTATATTTTAATTATATATTATATAATATATATTTTTATTATATATATATATATATATATATATATATATATAATATATATTATATATATATATATTTATATATATATATATAATTATATAAGGTAAAATAAAATATAAATAATAATAACAAAAATAAATAAAACTATTAGGTCACAATCTGACTTTATAAAATCTTCTAATAATGTGTCTACGTGTGTGTTTCTCTCGACCAATCACAACGTCTTCTACCCCCGTATAAAGGTAGCCCTACTTATGTTAATGAAGTGAATATTTACAAATATTAACCAAATGCTTACATAGTTTGGTTTTTCCTTCACAGGATATGAGAGAAGCACATCATAGGGAGTTAAGTGGACTTCATCTAAGCCTTGGGTTTTCCAAGTCTCAGCAACGAAATGAGCATTTTCCCATTCAGCGGGTGTACCTCCTAAGTGCGGACGTGAAGAAAAGTTCCTGAAATGTTTCCAAGTTGAAATTGATAGAAATTAAATCAAAAACTCTATCAATAAAACTCATTTTATTATGTTACTTCTGTCATAACACAAATTAAATGAGGACTTGTAATAGTAAAGTAATTGGAATAAAATGATATTAATCATAATTTAAAAATGAATAAATCATTAGCATAATTTATCCCTAGTACCATATTAACTAGTAAAAAATGAAAAATGTATTTAACTCAGATTATTAAAAGTACAAAAGAAATCGTAATATTTTATCTTTTTGATTAGATATCTTTTATCTTCATGCTTAAATAATTCCTTCGGTTATCTTCAGTGGGGCTTGTGGCATTACTGCTTTTATAAAATCGGATTTATTCACAGCATCTGGATTTAATACATTTAATCTTATTTCTGAAGCGGTCTATAATTTAGGGCTAAATAGCAAACCTGGAAAGGATCCACACCTGGATGATAACATAACGCCTGACCTATACCACTAACAATTTCACGGGGAAGATGGCGACAGACAATCTTCATTCGGTCTTAGAGTGTTTTAGAAACTTTACAGGTTTTCAATTTGACTTTCGTAAATATTCTTCAATAATTAATCGATCCTCTTCTAAACTTTAACCAAATAACCATGACATTCGAAAAATATAAGCAAGGAAAAAACTAGTAATGGAAGTAGTGTCTTTCGAACCTGAAAAGGCTTACACATCATGTGGAATATTGCATATTTTAAAAGCTCCACACTTTAGATCATTGAGGAAACTACATCTGTTTGTCAGACAACTTATTAAAAATTAAAAAAATCCAAAGCCTCGTCTTTTATAGATATGTTAAATTATTCGACAATTTTGTCTTAGAAGGAAGGCATTTCAAAGTGCAACGTCTTCGTGCTCTTCCATTCTCATTGGGTTTCAACGATATTATTACCTCAATTTCATAAATAGTTCAAGCTCTTCTCTAAGTATAGATATTTGTCCAAAATATAGTCGGGCACAAGTCATACTCTGAAGGTCACAGCCCCATCTACCCATCGACAGTAAAACAGAATGGATTGGTTCTCATAAACTTCATTTGGTACTCTTTTGACAGAAAAGTAGAATCATTTGTCAACTCTCCTCCTAACACCGCTACCTAGCGTTCTCAGCTGAGTGCTATGCAATTACTGACAAGTTATGCAACGAAAGTAGTTCCCCTCAGGGTCATATTAGTATAGCACATAATAATCGTATACGGTGAAACTTTGCTATCTTCCTCTCGTTAGATGACTTTCAGAAATATATTGTAATACGTTAAGTCGTAGAGTTTTTAATCTTATATTTTGTGAAAGTGGTAGTTGATGAAGCTAATGATTAATTGTTATAACATTCAATACTGGTCTAGTACTATTTATATTGACCTTGCCTTCTCATACTTTATCTTAGATCCTTAATCCAAAGCTTTAGAATATAATACAGAATAGTTAAATGACGAAGTTAAACATGTTTTATAAGATAGATTGCTTAAGCTAGTATGACATGCGCAGTATTTTGACTTGTTGACCTGACTATTAATAGATTATACTAGAATTAATGCACAACATTAAATTATGATTATGTAATTACCGAAATTTAAAATACCTTATTACTTCAATTTAAAATAACATTATGAATCACAGAGTATCGATATGACATCTATAATACTGTATACTAATATCTGATACTATTGTATAGGTTAACATAAATGAGGAAGTAATGATCTATAGTTGAAAATCCAAATTTTGCATATGCCAAAACTATCTCCGCAATTGCATTTATCATAGGAGCAAGATAATATATAGATTTTAGAGTTGAATACTAACTATTCTCTATATAACATATAAAAGTTTAAAGAATTACAACTATCAATCTAGTATTACCTCATATCTATTAATATATATATTTCGATAGCTAATGTACTCGGCAATCTCTGAATAACTTAATTGTTAATGAAAAACATAAACTTTTATACATATGAATTATACTGTCCTCTAATATACAATTAATACTATTAATTTATAATATCCAATTCTTATAGTATAGGGAAATATATATTTCTGTTGAATTACTCATACTATCACGAGGAAATAGTTGCTTAGTAAATGAGAACTAGAAACAAATATAAAAAGTATAATATTATTAATATATAATACATTATTTCGTACAAATCAAAACTATAACTCATCATAAATTATAATTTTTTGATAGAAGTTATATTACATATATTATATTAACTAATTAAAATATTTGTCGGTACTATTAGCCTATAACGTATTTATGGTTTTATATGTGATAATAGGTGCTTGTAGATTATCGTCTAGTAAAATAGAGTGAAAGCTTCTATAAACTAACTAATTAGGGTTTTTATTGACTCAAAATATCCGATCACATTACTAAATTCGAATATTTCATCAAATTGAGACTTGTATTACAGTGGAAATTTCGATATATTATATATAATATAATTTAATATATATATATTATATATATAATATATATATTTAATAATTATTACTATATATTATATTATATTAAATTAAATTATTATATATATATATATTTATATTATTATATATATTATTCTATATTTATAATATTATATATATAGTTATATTAATATATATATTATAATATATATATATATTATTATATATATATATTATTAATATATATATATATATATATTATATATATATCTTTATATAATATTGAGTTATATTATATATATATTATATTATATATATTAAATAATTAATATATATATAAAAGATATATTATACTATTATATATAATTATAATTATTATATTATAATATATTATAATATATATATTATTAATATATATTATATATATATATATATTATATCATATTATATTAATTTTTATAATTATAAATTATATAATATATATTATATTTATATATTATTATATTATATAAATTAATATACTAATATATATTATATTTATATTTATATATATTTAACTATAAATATATATAATAATATTATTATATATATATATATATAATATATATTATATATATATAGTTATCTTAAATTAGTACGGGGAGCTGATAACTAGAACTGGAACTAATGCTCATAAGTTTATATATATATACATATATATTAATATATATATTATATATATTATTCAATTATAATATTAATATATATACTATTATATATATTATATATATTATATAATATATATATATATATATATTATATATATAATATATATATATATATAATCATATATATATATATATTATATATATATATATATAATAAATATATTTAATATATAATATGATAAATTATATATAGTATATATATATTATATATATATATATTATATAGTAATATATATATTATACTATATGATATTAATATTTAATTTAAATATTAAGTATATATATTGTATTAAGATATTGATAGTATATTTTAAATATGTAACATATAATTATTAATATTATATTATTATTAATTTTATATAAGTATTATAATAGTATATATATAATATTAAATATGATATATTAATTTATTATATTAATTATATTATTATATTATTATAATATTAAGTATTATAATTAAATATAATTATATATGTATATATTATATATAAAGCAATTAATATATATATAAGGGAAAGTAAATATTATCCATTTCAGCATACACAAACACACACACACACCATAACACCCATAATATTTATACTTTATTATATCTTATAATATATATATGGTAATCTCTAGTAATATATATATATATCCAGAGTTATATTATTTATTATTATTAATATATAATTTTATATATATACTATATTATTAATATATTATGATAATATATTATTAATAATATATATATTAATATATATATTATATATATAATATATATATATATATATATATATATAGTATATAAATATTATATATTAATATATATGCTTATATTACTTATATATATATATTCTATATCTATTGTATATAATTTATATATATTTATATATAATATATATAATAAGTATATTATATATTAATATAGTATTAAATATTAATATATATACTATATATATATATATTAAATTATATATATTAATAGTATATATATATTAATATATATGATATATATTATTAAATATTATATATATTAAATATATAATATTAATATATATAATATATATATTATATTATATATATATATTATTATATATATATAATATACTATATTATATATATTAATATATATATATATATATAAATATTAATTTATATATCATTATTATAATAATATTATTAATTATTTTATATATATTATAATATTAATATTTTAATAAATAATTAATATATATATATATATATTTAATATATATAATTATAATATATTATATATTATATATATATTAATTATATATTTATATTATATATATATATATTATAAATATATATATTAGTATTATAATTATAAATTATTAATATAATATATTAACTTATTAATTATATATAATATATTAATATATTTTATTATAATAATTTATATATATACTATAATAAATATTAATATTATTATATATAATATATTAATATATTATTATTATATTATATATATACATATATATATATAATATAATTATTATTATAATATTATATATTAATATATATTATTATATATAATTATATATAATATAATTAATAATTTATATTATAAAAGAACAAATATTAATTAAAATTTAGAATCAACCCAAATAACATATATATATATAATTATAATAAATATATATAATATATATATATTTATATTAATAAATATATAATATATATATTAATATATATTAATTAATTATATATATATAAGTATATAATATTATTATATATAATATTAATATATAATAAAATATAATATATAATATAAAATATTTTTAATATATATTAATAATTTATATATATTATATCAATTATATTAATATATATATTTATAATTAATATAGTTTCCTTTAATATTTAAATTATTATATTTAAGAATATATTTCTTTAATTATATAAATAATTATATATTAATATATATTATATATTTATATAATATTTATATTATTATATATAATATATAATATATTATAATAATAATATATATATATATTTATATATATAATTTATATATTAATTTATACAGTATTATATTATCATATAATATTATATATTATATATATTAATTTATATATATATATATATATTTTATTATATATATAAAATATATAATTATATATTATATATATTATATATATTTATTATAATATATATATATAATTAATATAGTTATTATAATATAATATATTATATATATATATATATATATATATATATATATATACTATTATATACCTCTTTAACTTCACTGATTAGCATCTTTCCTAAATTTCGTTAGCAAAAGTGCAAAATCGAAAACGCCTTTATATCTATACTATGTAACCTATTTGTGAAGTTTCTCATATATGAAACGCCATTTTGGAAACGTGTTTGGTGTAGTCGATTCTATATGAATATATTTTATTTTTATTTATATAGAATTCCGTTAAAAATGACAGTTAATTTTATTTTATTTAGTTAGAAACTGCAAAGTATTTAGTACAAGTAGCTAATTTTATTTTTAGTTAGAAACTGCAAGGTATTTAGTAAAAGTAGCCTATCTTTTGATAGGCTTGTGCACGTTATCATTAGAACATTAGAAATAGCTATAGAGACAGTGAGAAGCCACATGAACCTATCGAGACTGTCCCAGTCAACCCACCAATCAAACATGCTCTCATGCAAATCCACAAAGCATCCTAGGGCTTGTCAAATTCCTGTAACTGAAATCCACCAATTTGGCTTAGTAAAAAAAAAAAAAAAATGATATATGATACCCAAATCATCCACATATCTTAATAACTTAGTTATGGTCACACATGCAGTATGACATTAATAACTAATATAACTAAAAACCAGCCAATTTGACTTTGTCTAAATATACTATATGATACCCAACCCATCCATATAGCTATCCAACCCTTTCTTAAATGTTGCAATCAAGTCATACTCAACAACCTCCTGTGGCAAACTATTCCAAATTTAATAACCCTATTGCTGAAAGAATGCTTTCTTATATCAAGATGGCATGCTTTCTTAATTTTCTTATTATGCCCCCTGGTCTTCCGTTCGTGCTCTACTATGAAGAATTTATTGGTCTCTGTATTATCAGTAGATGTAAAAATTTTGTGAAGTTGAACTTGTGATGAAGTTGAAGGAAAAAAAAATTCAAATCAGGGTTGATCAGTATTGGAGTAAGATTTTCTCTGAAAAACTTTTAATCAACGTAAGTATCCTCATTTGATGAGTCTGGTTAAAGCTCTCCTCATCATTCTGTACGGAAATGCTGATGTTAAACATGGCTTTTGGTTATGAAGTCCATAAGGTGCCCATATCAAAGGACTTCATTAAGAATGGAATCAATGCTCATAATTCTTTAGAAAGATTGGAGGAAGAGAAATGGATTGAGGCCTAACTAAAAATACAAAAAGAGGAAGATAAAGAAAAAAAAGGAAAGAACAAGAGCTGTTTGAAATGAAAAAAAAAGATTTTGAAAAGAAATCATGAGAAACGAAAAAAGCTATCTTCAAAGAAAAATCCCTTTAGGAAAAAGAAGCTAAAGCTACAACAAACATCTTTAACTACAATTCCTTGGTTGAAAGAGCCAATGTAAGGATTAAGAATGCATTAAAGATTAGTAATATGAAAGGACTACAGATAGGGCAGGCTGTGTTTGAAGCAACTTGCAAAAAGTTGATGAGAATACCACTGCTTTGCACAAAATAAGAAATGAGCAAAAGAAGATTGAGAAAAATAAAAGAACCATGCTTAAACTGAAGCAAAAATAATTCTTGCAATCATTGGAGAATTTGTGTCATATTTTTGTTTTCATTTTTTTTATTTACTTAATTCTATTATTACATTACTTTTTCAAATTATTTTTTTCATTTTCCCTAGTTTGTTAGTAACCGTTATTTTTAAAGATAAAGAAAAATCCATACCTCATGTAGCGTTCCAGTTGATTTTGTTAGTTTACCTACAATTAATATAGTCTTAGCTTTCTTCAATTAATGTAGCATTGGAAGAAAGATTAAATTTTAAAAGATTTCAAATACATATAAAGTTTTATTATTTTTGTAATGAACATCATTTTGATGAATATAAAAAAATCACCCAAGCTTAATTTTTGGTAATATCATTTTTGTTTCTATTAGTATTAAATTGGAAACAAAAATAAGTTTGATATGAATGGCTGATGAAAACATTTCAACTGAAACTTCATCCAGCACATGTGGGTTGGGGGATAAAAAAAAAAAATCGTCCAGTACAAGGAAATAAACATGAAAGTTGGATATTTTAACAAATATGTAGGAAAAATAGTAGTATATACCAAAAAATAAAAAATAATTTAGCATTAAGTTTTTTCCTACAATTTCATTAAAAGTCCTATATTCCTATTTTTTGACCCCTAAAAGTGAGTATGACCCCTGTAATTTTGATGAATAATACAAAAATCTCATCCAAGCTTAATTTTTAGTAATATAATTTTCATTTCTATTAGTATTAAATTGGAAACAAAAAATGTTTGATATTTGAACTGGAGGCTGAAAAAATTTCAACTGAAACTTCATCCATCCGGTTAGGTATAAAAATAAAAAATACAGTACTGCAAAATAAACATGACAGTTGGATATTTTAAATATGTAGGAAAAATAGTAGTATATACCAAAAAATAAAGAAGCAATTAATAATTTAGCATTAAATTTTGTCCAACTTTTGACCTACTTTTTAAAATTTCCTACTTTTTCTTACATTTTCATTAAAAGTGTCCTATTTTCTTATTTACCCCTAAAAGTGAATCTGACCCCTAAGTATACACAAAGTCTAAAACATGCTCATGCAAATCCACAAGCCCCCTAGGGCTTGTCAATGACTTAGTACGCACAAAGTCTACAACTAAGAAGAAGAAAAACTATAGCGAAAGTACATGCTAACCACACTAAAAGCTTTAAGAACTTTATAGTATCATGCAGTTTAACCTTAATAACTACTGTAATGGCAAACCATTCCAAAATTTAATAATCTTATTACTGAATGAATGCTTTCTTATATCAAGATGGCATGCTTTCTTCTTAATTTTCTTAGTATGCCTCCTGGTCTCCCATCCATGCTTTACTATGAAGAATTTATTGGTCTCTGCATTATCAATAGAGGTAAATATTTTATAGACTTGTATCATGTACCCTATGAGAAATTGCCTTTCTACAGAAAACATTCCTAACTCCTTCAGCCTCTCCTCATAGCTCTTACTCTCAAACCCAGAAATCATCCTTGTTGCTCTATGTTGCACTCTCTCTGGCATATCTAAGTCTTTTCTTTAAATAAGGGGCCTGAACTTGCGCAAAATACTCTAATACTGGCCTAACATAGCTATTATAGCTACAGTTTACTTATAACTTCCTTGCTCTTGTAAAAAACATTGTGATTTATTATGCCCAGCATCTTATTAGCTTTATTCCTTACTTCTAAACACTGATTAGCTACTTTCAAATTACTACTTAATCATACCTAAATCTTTTTCTTGGTCCATAGACTCGAGTCAATCCCTATTCATATTGTAGTTAACACTTTTATTTGATAATTCTAGTAAGAAACCTTATTAATGGAATAGTCAAGTTCAACAGATTCTAAATTTTTTTAAATTTTTTTAAAATCAATCTATGATTTGATATTCCTAGAAGCAACGTTGCCAAATGTTGTTAATAAATAAGTTGCCAAATTCACGATATTTTTATAAGCAACATTATTCCTTGTTTTCATATTTCTTTTTACATTAAAAAAATCCGTAAGGTTATAATAAGTTTGGTTAAGTAGATACAGATTTACTGTGTATAATTAACAAAACATCATAACCTAAACTTAATGGGTCCTAAAATGAATTTAAACAAAAAAAAATTTGGTAGATTAATTAAATTTATGAGAGGTTTGGCACCACTGTTTTAGTACTTTTACATGGGGATGAAAGATATATATATATATATATATATAATATAAATATATTATATATACTATATATATAATATATATATATATATATATATATATATATAATATATATATATATATAATAATAGTTAAAAAAAAAAAAAGATTATCAGAAAAAATATCAATATTTCGTCAATTTGTTGAACTCTTTTATTACCATACTTTTTACTATTAAAATTCAATAGCCACCAATCTAAGCATCCATTACAGTTTATCAAAATCATTTTGAATACTTAATTCACTACTTTTCCTAACTGAGGTATCCACTTTTGGTATCATCTGCAAACTTAGAAACCTTGCATTTAAGTCCCTGTTCTAAATCATTTATATAGCTATATGAGGAATAATAGTGCCCCCAGTATTAAATCCTGTGGGACACTACTATTCACTATTTCCCATGATGACTTATTGCCATTTAGTTATACACACTGTTTTCTATTACACAACCACTTCAATCCATCCATGTACCACTCCACATATACCATATTTGCAATAACTTCTTCATCAGCCTTATGTGGGAAACCTTATCAAAAGCTTTGCGGAAGCCTATATATAATATCAACTGGATCTCCTCGGTCAATGCAGTCTAATGTATTCCATAAATTTTAAAAGGTTTGTGTTACATGAGTCACATGACCTACCCTTTCTAAAGACATGCTGAGAGCTATACTGAAAGGGTTAGGTTCAGGTCTTGAATAACCACCTTCAATAGAAGAAGATTAGATGTTGAAGAGAGTGGGCGTTATCACGATAAAGTGGCTTTTCTTCCCGGAAGCTGCTTAGGACTTTAGTGATGCTAGCAGCCTCCTGCACCAGATGCTACAGAACTCCCTTCAGTGACAATGCTGAGAGCACACACCGCCCTCCTGACCTGGAAGGACGTCGGGTAGTAGCGTGTAGCTGTCTGGTGAGAGCTAGTGTGCACACATAAGTCACCAGAAGCTCGACCACTCGTACTCTTACGTGCAGTTGGTCCGCACCTGCAGAAGCTTGAGAAGTATGGTACATGCGGCACAAGAATGACCGAACAGAGTAGTGCCCAAAAAAAGAAACTTGATTTGATGGTGTTCGTGATTTGATGGGTGGTCGGTTGATTGGATAGGTGTCATTCACCAATTTGAAGGGGCTATTTTCTGGTCGTGAAAACCACCTTCAATAGAATGATATTATTAGATGTTGAAGAGGCATAAGCCTTGTCATATAAAGTGGCGTTTCTTCCCGGAAGCTGCTTAGGATTCTTCAGTGGTGCTAGCAGCCTCCTGCACCAGACTCCACAATACAATATATTGTAATCTACCAAATATTTCTCTATAAGATATTTCAGTAACGTTTTAAAAACTTTTACAACCAGAGATGTTAAGCTAACTGGCCTATAATTTCCCAAATCTCTCTTACTACCTTTTTTATAAATATGCAAAACATATATATACTGTTTTCCAGTTGTCTGGTACTTCACCAAATCTTATAGATCACTTAAAAATCAAATTCAGTGCCTTTGCTATACAATACTAACTACCTTCAGATTTCTACAATGCAGTCCCTGGACAAATTATTAGACACACCTTGAATTTTTGTTATTTTGCATGTTTCGAGTAGATGTTGGTAATTAGATTTCACATGTCTAAAATTTACAAATTATAGTAATATGAAAACTTGAGTAAAAGGTCTGGTAATATTAAATCTTTATTTCTACATTTTTTACCAAAGTATTGTCATTCAAGGAAAAAAGTCATATTCAATATTTTGTTGTACCCCTTTTTGTGATTATTAAAGCTTTGATATGCCTTGGCATGCTATTGATGCATTGATTGAATGGTCTCCCATCTTAGGGGGTGGGTTTGGCAGAAAACAGGGGGGGGGGAGAATGAGGCTTCTCAATCAGCTGAGTTTTAGTTGTAATGGCATCCTTTGTCACTTCTCTCTTTAGCAGCTCCCACACATTTTATAATGGATTCATATCCAGTAAATTTCCAGGCCAGGGAAGTAGAGGAACATTCTCTTGCTGCAAATTGGCTATAATTGATTGAGCGGTATGGCAGAAAGCCCTCGTCACATTGTCCCATGGACCACATATAGATGGCCATTGTCTTTTCCACTTATAACAAACCATATAACATTGATAGGATGTTTTACAGTCAGAATGATAGTCAACATGATATTTCACGCCAGGGTACCTTCGCACAACCTGAGATTTCTTTGCCAGGATTTTAAATGAGCTCTCATCACTGAACAGTGAACACACCTTAAATAATGAACAAAACACATCATATGTCTACCATTTCACCATTTCCTGAGAGTGGAAAACACAAAGAGAATGGAAATCACATAAAACAGAGTTGAAAACAGATAAACAGAGTAGAAAACAGAAGAATACTCACCAATCTCCAAAAGTCCAAATCCTTATCCTTGAGGTCTAGTGGTTTTACATATAATAGTTGCCAATGTACAGATCTTTCACATACACTGATGGCATTGCTTTCAAGCCTGGATTTTATCTTTTTGGTAGTGGCAAACCGCTCTTCAAGGATAATCTTCAAGCAATGTTTTACTTGGGGTGAAAAAGTTGACTTTCTGCAGCATTTCTTCTTCCTGATTTACTAATTCTTCGCCTAGCTGAATTTTCTTCTTAATTTGACTCACAGATGACTCAGATTAACAATTTACAAGAAATTTCACAATTTAATTATTCTTTAATACTGAGCAATGCATTTTCCTCTGCAGTTTTTCGCAGTGTTAAATCATTTGTTTTGCCCATAATGACTGCAAGGTAAAACAAGCAAAAATACTTTAGATCATTTAAATAGTAATGTACATAAGTAAGAACTCAACCAAATGATGGCAAAACAAAAAGGAAAACAGAAGCACCCAAAGCAAGTTTGAACTGGCTTGTGTCCGAGCGTTTACTGAGAAGGCTGCAAAAGTGTTACAATACTTTATTTCAAGATTAAATGCTAGATACTCTTAAAAAATACGTTCTTTGCAGTGAAAAAAGCTTGGACATAGTTAATAGTAAGATTTAGGCATGTAAAATTCTAGTTACAATGTTTTCTACTCAAGACATGGAAAATTCAAAAAATTTATGGTGTCTAATAATTTATCCAGGGACTGTATACTATCAGGACCAGCAGCTTTACTTGGGTCAATTTGATTCAGTAAAGATTTAATATCTTTTACTTCAAATTCTGAAAGTCTATTTATTACATGCATACCAGAACTATTAGTCTTCAAATTATTATCCAGTCTTTTCTCAGTAAACATTGAAGCAAAATAAGCATTGATAATGTTGACCAACTCCTTATCAATCCCCATCATATCTCTTACTTTCCATCCATCCAGTCCTCACTTCCTTGCTTTCATTACCAAAAAATTCATGGTTTTCCCCTTCACCATTATTCACTGGTTGATCATGTCCTCTACATTCACCAGTTGTCTCACTTACTGCAGTCATCATATGTTGTGCTCTACCTACACCTCTACCACCATCCCACATATTCTCTTAATTCACTGGACACTTATAAGCAAAATGAAACTTTGACCTATTACAAACATAACATGACATTACCACACTGATCTTTTATGTTCATTCTTCTACCATCCACCCACTGTTCACTGTTAGGCCCACTATCTCTCCTCTGATTTGTATACCAACTAGGGATGTGCCGGAATCAAAATTTTTGGTTCCGGCTGGAACCGGAACTTTCCTGAACCTTGGAAAAGTTCTGGCCGGAAGTTCCAGTCAGAACCAGAACTTATCGACTTCTGCTACACCTTACATATTCTACTGAAAACTTGTCTGATTAACAAGTGGAGTCTCTTAGAGTCTTGGACCCTGAACAACCTTCTACTTCTTATCAGCATTCCAATTTAAAATGTGTCACTGCCCATAAATTTTTCAGTTATGATTTTGATAATGGTGAAACAAAGTCAAAGGAGGGGGGGGGGGAGAAAAACAAAAAATCTCAGGTGTTGTGGACTTTGTAATTGAGATGGAAAATTATCTTGCAGAAAAATCGGTTTCTTCAAAACTCTCTGAAGAAGAAGTATTAGAATGGTGGAGCAATAATGAAGAAAAATACCCTTTTATTAAATTGGTAGCTAAAAGAATGCTTGCCTGCCCTGCTTCATCAGTTTCTTCTGAAAGGCTCTTTTCAGAAGAGGGTAACGTGTTTGAGGATAAGAGATCACGTTTAACTCCATAACATGGAGAGCAACTTATTTTTCTACACTACAACATTTCAAAATTCAAATAAGTTCATTTTTAAGTAAAGAAATTATGGAACCTTGTTTTTAAATTTTTAAACTTTTTGCTTAAACAGTTTAGTTAATGTTTTGTTTTGTAATAGTGTCTACTTTAAAGTTAATTTCTTAAAATAATAATAATAATAATAGTACCTTGTACAAATTTTATTTATCCCCAGGTCTAGACTCTAGAGTATTAAAGCTACCAGTTCGAGTTTGAAAATAGTTAAACATTTAGTTTTCGAAAGTATAGAGTCAAAGTCATTTTTTTAATTTATTTGATTATTTTTTGCTCCCCCCCCCAAAATAAAAATTATCAAATTTTCTATATTATTTTTTATGCATAATCATAACTGAGTAAATGACAAATCAATTACTGAATTTTTTTAAGAAAGATTTGAAAAAGTGGAAAGTTCCGGTAAATACCGGCTGGAACCGGAACTTTTAAAAAATTGAGGTTCTGGTACATCCCTAATACGAACTATTACTCTTTTCTTCTACATCAACTCTTTCATCACTCTTTTTACCCAGGCCTTCACATATATTCACTAGCACATCCCGAAATGCTCTAAATTCCCACTCACCCTTCCCACAGTACGCCAACTAGGGACCGACCGGGGCGGGAATTTTGCCGGGGCCGGGGTTGCTCTAATTTAGCCGGGGCCGGGGCCGGGGTTAGCTAAAATTAGAAATGTAAGTCAAAAACACTGAAAGTCTTAAAACTTAAGATGAAAATTAAATATAATTTCAATTAATTAATAATTTAAATTATAAAAAAGGAAATTACATTAATAATTCAATTAAAAATATATTATTTCCGAAAGAAATTGTTAGAAAATAATTGATTTCTAGAAGAAAAGTTGTATTAAATATAAATACCTATATATATATATATAAATATATATAATATATATATTATATATATATATAATATATATATATATATATAATATATATATATTAGTATATAATATATATTTAAGAAACAGTGCTTTTATTAGTGATATATTTACCTTAGAGAGGAAGCCCTTGAATTCTTTTTTAGTATTATGCTTTCACTATCACTTCATTTTATTACTAAATGTACACAAATTAAAAAACATGTGTTAAAGACAAACTTTTTTTTAATGAAATAAATTTTTAAAAAGGGAAATAACTTATCGTCCCGACACGGGAGACCTATTCAGGCTAAGGGACTGGATTTCTTTCTTGATCTCATCAGTTCAAGTGTGTTTCAGTTGGTCTGCTATTTTCTTCATTGGTGTTGTTTGAAATATTTTGATGTTTTTCAGATATTCATTTTGTATAAAATCTATCTTAACCTCACCGGGATTGCTTATTGTAGTTGTTACTATTATAAATTGCAAAAGGATTCCATTGATTTTGCGATGGTTCGTTGTGATTGATATTTCTGAATCATCTTTATTATGTTGATATTGATAGAGTGCCTGTGTTACGCCTATGACTTGTTAAGCTGAATTTATGCTGTCCTTGTGCAGGTTCATCTGTATGTTGATTTTTTCTTCTTTGCAAATCTATGGTTTCACCTATATATGTTTATTGCAAGATTGCGGGAATGTGATATAACAGCTTTGGGGGAGATTTTCTTTCGTTTTGGGGTTTTGAGATTTTTTAAGGTGATGTATTTGATGGAATGAGGGTAATATTTTTTGGTTAATATTTGTTTTAACGAATATAATGCTAATTGAGGAATTGGTAAAAAGGAGCTGTTGCTATTTTTCAGGGGAAAGGTGCTATAGTACTTCTTTTTTTGCTTTGTTTAATGTTTTTCTGATGAAAAACTCAGGATAGTAAAGTGATTTGAAAGTATTGTTGATGTATTTAGTTTTCTTGTGCTAGAAGAGGGGGAGAGCATATACGAAAGCACGGAGAAATAGAGATGACAGAACAGCTTATTTTGTGTTTGGGGAATGATTAGTAAGCCAATGTATATAGTTTGGGGCGAATTCTATAGGTTTCTATATAATAGTAAATTGCAAGTAATTGTTATTCCAATGTGATTAAGGTATCGAGAAGGGGATAGAGTTGTTGGGCATTTCTATCGTTATACTGAACTGAAGGATGGATAGAGGTAATATAGTTTAGGACTTCATTAGGGTTGGTGTTGTGAGAGAAGGAAACAAAAATGTCATCTACATATTCTAATCCATAAACTATTGTTTTTATAAAGGAGGGGTGTGGTAAAATATGATAAAATTCTGTCTAGTTCCACATAATTGTTACTGAGTATGGTAGGACAGTGGGATCCATACTCAGGCGAAAGTTTGTTTGTAATATTTTGCCATTAAAATGAAAGAAATTTGATTGTTGTAATGAGAGATTGGCCTTCTCGTTTCATATATTAAAACATCTCATTAATCTCTCATTACAACATTTTAAACTTCTTTCATTTTAATGGCAAATATACAAACAACTTTCGGCCTGAGTTATGGGATTCCCCATGCTCCATACTCAGTAACATAATATATGGAAACTAACAGAATTTTATTCATATTTTACCCACCCTTATCTAAACAATGAGTTTATGGATTAGATATGAAGATGACATTTTTGTCTCCTCCCCCACAACACCAACCCTAATGAAGTGTCCTAAACTATATTAAACTCTATTCATCCTTCAGTCAGTATACGATAGAAAATTCCTTCCAACAACTCTATCCCTTCCTCGATACCTTAATCACATAGAATAACAACAATCACCTGCAATTACTATATATAGAAAACCAACATTTACACCAACTATAATTCATTGATCAAATTATCATTCCCAAACACAAAATTAGCTGTTCTGTCATCTCTATTTCTGCCGCCGCGTTCATTTCATGCTCTCCCCCTCTTCTAGCACAAGAAACTAAATACATCCACATTTACTTTCAAATCACTTTACTATCTGAGTTTTTCATCACAAAAGCATTTAACAAAGAAAAAAGAGGTACTATAGCACCTTTTTCACGAAAAATAGCAAACCTCCTTTTTACCAATTCCTTACAATTACCATTATATAAGTTAAAACAAATATTACCAAAAAATATTACCCTCATTCCATCAAATAATATCACCTTAAAAAACATTCTCAAAACCCCAAAACGAAAAGAAAATCTCCTCCCAAAGCTGTATACTATCACATCCCCTGGCAATACTGCAATAAAAAAACATATTATAGGTGGAACCATAGATTTGAAAAAGAAGAAAAAACAACATACCGATGACCTGCACAAGGACAGCATAAATTCAGCTTTAACAAGTCATAGCCGTAACACAGTTTCATTTAATGCACAATACTAAAGTTTCAAGATTGACATAAAAACGAGCCATCGCAAAATCAGGAAATCCTTTTGCATTTATAATAGTAACCAATTACAATAAGATCCGGTGAAGTAAGATAAGATTTTTATACAAAATGGAATATCTGAAAAATCCAAAATATTTCAAACAACATTAAAAGAAAATATTCAGGACCAAACTGAAAACACACTTAACTGATGAAGATCAAGAAAGAATTCCAGTCCCTTAGCCTGATGAAGAGGTCTCGCGTGGCGGGACGAAAATTAGCTTTCCTTTTTTAAAATTTATTGCATTAAAAAAAATGTCTTTAACAAAGATCGTACATTAGTATAAATGACGCTGAAGTGACAGTAAAGCACAACACTAAAAAAGAATCCAAGGGCCTCCTCTCTAAGTATTATATATATATAATACTATATTATATATATATATATATATATATATACTATATATATATATATATATATATATATACTATATTATATATATATATCCTTACCTTAAACATCTGTTACATTTTTATATATATTTTAAGAATATTTGTTCAGTACACATATATTTCATACTTATATATATTATATATATATATATATATATATAATATATTATTATATATATATATTATATATTAATTCAATTAAATAAATAATTTTGAAAAGAGATTTCGGAAAATATTTAATTTTTTTGAAGATATTTACTTTAAATAAATAATAAATACATTAATATTTTAACAATTATATTATTTCCTTTTCCGAATTCGTTTGATATATAAAATTTCGAATATTTTTATGTTAAAAACTCGGGAAAAATTATAATTTGGCCTCAATTTTGATTTGAAATCATAGTAAATACCAAAAAAAATGATTATATTTTAGGTCATGTTTTATATTTTTTTCCATCAATTTATATCATAAGGAGTTATGAATTAAATATATTTTTTTATTTTGTTAAATTTTCACCCTCTATTATTTAGTGTAAATTTACAGTTAACCCTGGTTGAAAACCCCGGTTTTTCCTGATTTTTGGCCGGGGCCGCTAAAAATGGCCGGGGTTGGCCGGGGCCCCGGTCGGTTCCTAACGCCAACACCATTTGTCTGTGATTAGTATTGACATTCGCTCCTTCCAACAAATGAACGCACTTCATTTCATCACCCAAATCTATTTTACCAAAGATCTTACATTTTTGCTCTATCAACTCATACCTGTTCACATACTCTCATCTACTCATATATTCTATCATGCCTATCTCTCTGCTTCTCTTTTGCATACTTTTCATCCAACTTGCCAATTATTTCTTTCATTACTTCTTCTTTACCTAACGCCTTCCAATTTAAGTCACATATGCATTCAAATGCTTTTGCACCCAGACTCAACAATATTTCACCTGTGGGTTTTTCACTCTCCTACCCACATACATCGTACCATACATTCAACCTCTTTTTTCCACATTTCATACTCTTCACCGCAATTGAACTTTGGACAAACCCAACAACCTCCTCTTTCAACTTTTTCCACCTTTCCTATCACTTTTTCTTTACCCATTTCACTACTCACACTATCAGAATCTTTCTTACTACCTCCTTTGGTTTTACAGTTTTTGCCAATATTAGACCACTATACAAATAACTGACAATGCTCCTAATAGACCTATTCTTTTCTTCCTATCCACCACCCTCACAGAGCGATATCACAGATCCCACCTTACCACCCTCAGAGCCTACCCAACTACGCTCTGCTACCACTGAATAAAAATACCATGCTTTACAACTTACTACGAAACAACAATACAGACAGGACAGATAAAACACTTCATGTTAGTTGGGCTGTGGCTTCAAATGGGAAACCTTGAGATAAACGATAATGAAAAAAGCTTGTACATCTAGTTACTAAATATCAGGGATGGGGAGTCGAGAAAAAATAGATCGACTCCCGACTCCGGGAGTACTCACCAGACGTCGGAGTTTTAAAAACAACTTACCGACTTCACATCCGACTCCCAGAGTCCAGATTTTAGAACAATCTGACTCTCCAACTCCGAACTAGTCCCTTGTTTCCCGACCCCCGAAACTCGCCAATGGGCCAATGTCCGCCACACGTAAACTTGTTGACAAAAAAAAATTACAATATTATAATTTAAATTATGACAATTAATAATAATAATAATAATAATAAATAATAATAATAATATTATTATTATTATTATTATTCATTATTATTTATTTATTATTATTATATATTATTATCGATATTATCATTATTATTATATTATTATTTATATATTATTATTATATTATTATTCATATATAGGATATATAATAATAATAAATAATAACATAATAAATTAATATTATTAATTATTATTATTATTATTATTTATTATTATATTATTTATATTATATATCTTATTAAAATATTGATGCAATGATGCTTTTACATTAATAATTGAAGCCCCATTTTCAACCCATATTAATATATATATTATCATATATATATTATATATATATATATATCATATATATATATATATATATATATATATATATATATATATTTATATATATAAGCTAGCCATCGGCTGCCATAACGTTGTTGCTTTATCCCTGAGTGGCAGGGCATGCAATAAAAAAAATCAACAAAAGTTTGGTATATTCTTTTTTTACAAAAAGGGGTAACACGGGGAAGGGAGAGGCCACAGGAAAGTCGAAACAGTGTGTAGGGGAGAGGGAAGGGTCCGGCTATCCCAAACCAGCTGGCCAACCAAACTAAGAAGATGAGTCGTTCGCAGTCCAAGTTTTAATGTCTCCCCCAGGTAGATTTAAAACCCAACTCTACCAGCGGAGGATTTTGAACCAGCGTCCTCTCGTTATATATATATATGTAAAGTCAACCTACTGCGCCACGAGGCGTTCTATAAGTATATATATATATATATATTTATAATATATATATATAGTTGATAATATATATATATATTATATATAATATATATATAAGTAGTCATATATAATATATATATATATAGTAAATAATATATAATATATATGAAATCCAGTTTAAAACCACAAATATAACTTCATTTAAACAAGTCTCAAAAACTACAACAAAATACAGGGAAAAGGAATAGCATTGCTGGAATGCTGGGTTCCAATTTTAGTGAGAGGGGAAAATTGTTAATAAAAAAAAAATCAAAAACGTGACAATAACCTTACAGCGAAAGAATGTATTAACATTTTTTGGATATCATAGGTAAAATTTTAGGATAGGAGAGAAATTGAGGTAAAAAAAAATAAAAAAAATTTTTTTTTTATTTTTATTAGGACGCAGCAGGGGACATAGTATATTATATATATTATATTATAATGTGTACAACTTATATAAATAACTATAAATGGCAATTGTAGGGGGGGCTCGAGCCGACGGGGAACACAAGGGCGCGGGGATGTTTTCCAATTACCCTGTTGGGATAGGGGTTGGGAGGAAAGCCCGGTCCGCGCCCGTACCCAAAATACACAAGAAAGAGAGGCTGAGGGTAATTGAGCCTCGGAGGATTTTTGGCGGGGGGTTGCCGGGAGGACCCTGCCGGCCGGACGGGGCGGGAAATTAGTCCTATCCCCGTATCTCCCGAAGGGATGGCCTCGAGAAAGGAGACGCCGCCCTCCCCTGCCCACTCTCTCAGTAGCCTTTTGAGTAAACCATATGAAGGGAAGTATTCTATTAGTAAAAAAAAAAAGGCAAAATTTAATAGAAATTCTATTTATTTTAACGAAGTAACCAATAAAAGGTCTGTAGAGCAGCGAAAATTTTCATCTTTACTTTATAATTAATATAACAGGAATAATTTTTTTTATTTTTTTTACATATTTTCCAATCTAAATTTTACCAGGATTCCAGAAAATGTATGTGCTTTTCCGCTATAGCTAATTGTAAGTTTTGAGATAAATATATATATATAAATTTTTTTTTTTATTATCTAGTTTATTTGTTTTAACATTTCCGCACATCTAAAATTGGAGTACCAGCATTCCTTAAGCATGTGTGAGTTCCGTGTGTCGCGTGGCTAGATATTGTAGTTTTTGAGAATATGAGTTGATGGCCTATTGAAACCCCAATTTTCACGGCATATAATAATAAAGATTGATCCATAATAACCTACCCTAATCATATAATATATATAGATAATATATAATAATGGATATAGTATATATATATTATATGAGATATTATTTAGCTAAAAATAGTTTATTTAGGAGAAGTATATAAATATATATATATATATATATAATATTTAATTATAATACGAGATTCACAACTGTCTAGGAAAAGTCAAGGGAAAAGTCTGGGAAAGTCCCAGGGAAAATAAGATCTTGATTTGGGTGTCAGGAGGAAAAGTCAGGGAAAGCGTTATTTAAGGAGTATGCTTTGAAAGTCAGGAAAATTCCCTGAAATTCCAGAAAAGCGGTCAGGGGGCAAATTTTAAATTCTCTCAATGAACATAATGGAATAGGAGTGGAGTCGCATGGACCAAGTATTGCAAGGTATTGTTGAAAATTTATATTTTTTTTCCTTATCTGGGTTATTAATTTTGCTGGGAATATAGATTGTATTTTGATAGTGGAATGAGGAATTGAGGGGCCGGAGCAATGAAATCATTTCCATCAAATTCTACTTCTATCCTTGTTTCTTTTCTATTTTTAGTTCACTATGACGTATTCATCTAATTCTTCCTCTTCTGTTGTAGATGGTTGGTGTCACATAATTCATCCATTTTGATAGAAAGGTGATTGGTATGTATGAGAGGAATGTGTGTTTTCTGACTGTATATGAAATTATGAATTAATCTGTTATGTAATCCTTTTTACTTTTTAGTGTGTATTCCCCTTATTCCTTTTTAAGGTGTTTTTATTTTTTTTTTGTTAGAGGAGCGAATGAAGAAAAAGCAATATTAATAATAAAGAGGGAAAGGAACCCAATTAAAAATTCCTTGTCCATTTGATGCAGTTGAAGGTATTTATTATTTATTTAATAAAATGATTTCAAAGCAACAAACTAACTTTATACGACCTGTGCTGAGTACGTGCGAACTGAGAAAACTCACGAGTTGGTGAGTCAGGTGGCGTTGGGATTAGGAGGAGGAGCGCTAACTCAGCTTCCAAGGCATACTGTAAAGGGGGTATGTAGAAAGAGACTGGTTGATCTATATAACATGCCGGCGCTCATAAAGCCGAGGAGTTTCGACGGAATTCAAGAATGGAAACTCATGGTGTGAATTGTAACAAAACTCAGCAGGAACCACACCCATCATTGAGAAAAACTCTTTATAAGATTACGTGTGTCTAAGAATACAAATGAATTAGATGAAAGTTAGTGCACTATGTGAATAATTATCCAGATATACCATTCAAAACTTCGATAATTTCAATTACTACAAAAGCGCCGAGTGTGGGTAAGATGGACCGTGCATGTAGGCTGTCATCTTCTATATATAACCAACCCTTAAGATACCAGTTATCTCAAATCAATAACGTTTCATACTTTGGTTTGCATTAAGCGATGATGGTATTAAACAGATACTGAAATAGAGTTATGGCATTAAAGGTGGCCGCTGGATGATAATATATGTTCTATTAATACTCGCTGCTGCAGAGTATATAGTGGACATTTTAAAAATATGAAATTTAGTCCTGTTATTATTCCATAGCATCTTTATAGATTTTAAAATGGGGCCGATTTGTGAATGTAAATATGTGTGATTAACTATGGACCTGGTGCCATATATTTCTAGAAAGCAAAAGCACAAGACACTCTACTTTGCAGTAAAGCTCATTCTACTCTTGAATTAAAATTCACAATATTATTTTTGGATTAGCGCTCGAATTGTTCTTTTTTTCATAGACACTTGTATTAAGTATGGGTTTTACCTTATCTAAAGGGTATAGTATTCCTGGGGGATATCATATGTTATGTGGAATTGTGAGCAATATTTAAATTAGGACTGAATATATTTACCGCACCTTATGGAGAACTTGACAACATTGGAAGGAGGTGGGATATTTATTATCTATTATTAAAATAATGCAATTTTAGTGGAGAAATCTGACACAAACAGTCTGATCTCTTCAAAAGAAGACAGTTGCACTCCACATTCGCCTTATATATATAGATCAGTCATGAAAGTTATCATAAAAGTTGGCCCTACATCATTCAATTTATAAATGATTAAACAAATGTAAGAGCTGCCCATTAGGAGATTAGTAGAAAAGAACATGTCTTCATTAAGTGAGTCAAAAAACAGAAGGCCGAAGCAAGAAAGATAGAGTGAATACTAAGGTTGAAAATACACACGAAAAATTATTCATACAGAATCTGATAGAACTTGTGATAGATCTATGTGATTGATATAACGATATGTCTATAACATACTGTAATCCTTTTTTTAGACTAGAGAAGATAGACGCTAAAAATCAATAATTTCAGATGTTTGAGAAGGAATAAAAGTTTAACCTAAATATTCTTCCCCATTAGGATACTCTTTTCGTGAGTCACCAGTAACGTTAATTTCACCATAGTCCATTAATGTGTTAAGCCTTTAATTTATTTTTTGCGTTTTTGTGGCGAACATGTAAAAAATAAAACTAGATATTACTTATGGTGGCGCCAAAAAAATAACAAAACGGCAAAAATTAAAAAAGGAAAAGGACGGGGTTTTGTAAGGGTTTATAGTTGTGGATCTTGCCCAGGGGATGAAAAAAATTGTTAATATATTTTAGATTCATCCATGATGATGAACAGTTTCTTAAAGTAATAGGATTGGTAAATGAGATTTACATGTCATGAATCTGAGGTAATATAGGCTCTGCTATATTAATGTATTTAATAAGGTATGTTGTAGTACGGAGGCGTCAATATGTTGGGAGTTATACGAACACGCTATGTCAAGCTGGTAAAAATGTGTGGCGGTATATCTTGTCCAAGGGATTTAAGCGTCAAGGCGAAGCTCTAGTGAATATCAAATTCATAATTTAATTTCGGAGTGTGGAACCCGTGTAATATATATATTAAATTAAAATAATAGTTAAATATAATTATAACTACAAGGGGACCACCCTTTTAAGCAAAACTAAAAATGTATAAGATATACTCATATTTATAATATAAAGTTTACATATATATATATATATATAATAGGGTATTAAATACCAGGATTATTTAATTATTATATATATATATATAATATAAACAGGAAAAGGAAGGTTTTATATCTAATTATATAATTAATAATATAATAATAATATATATAATAATAAATATATATATTTATATTATAATATAAATATAAGTTTGTATACAGGAGAGAGAGAGAGGAGAGAGAGCCAACGAAGTAGCAAAAAATGTGAGACCAATGATTTATTTATTTATTATTATTAAATATTAGCTTATAAAATATAAAATATAAATTTATATATTGTATATCAATTATTAAATATTTAATAATTGAAAAGATTATTAGTTCTATTAATATTCTTTTTTATGGTAGAGGATAGTATTATAATTATATTAATAATATACTTATATGCCAGCCTCTAGTAAGAGCCAACGAAGAATATAGTTATGGAAATATAAAAAATTTACTCACACACGCTAACTCTGGGAAAAGGAAAATTTATTGAGGCGGATGTGTACACTGTATTAAAAAAAAAATATAAATTATATATCTCTCTCTCAGAAAACTACAAAAGCTAAAGAGAAATGAAATACATTTTTAGAATCCTTGTTAAAAATTTTAGTTAGAGAAATGTAAAAAAAAAAAAAAAAAAAAAAAAAAAAAAATAAAACAAACCTTGTGCTAGTTTTTTTTTTTTCATTTTGTGGTGGTGGTGTTTTCTTGGATTTGTTTTATTATTGAGTGCATATATCTTTAGTAGTAAAGGGGAACTAAGTCTGGCGAAGTTTTTCCGGGCTTACTCCACTCTATGTGCTTAGTAGGGGCGTTTAGGAAAAAACCCCCGCCACACCCAAATACCAAAGAGCGGGGTTCCGGAGACCCCTCCCCGGAGGGGGGGGGGAATTAGTCCTCCCCGTAGTTCCCCGGAAAGCCGAGAGGAGACCCCAACTCCTGCCATTGGTGTGGTAACCCTTGGGGTATTCTTTAGTTAGAAAAAAAAACACCAAAATATTATAATAAATCTATTTATTTTAACGAGTAACTCGAAAAAAGGTTCTCTAAATAGGACTCATCATAAACACATTCACGTAATAATTATTAACATATTTCCTTTTTATTTTGATTTTTTTTACATTTTCCCTATCCAAATAATTATACCAGGATTCCAAAAAAATGTATTCCTTTTTCGCTTGTATCACTCATATTTTTTTGAGACTATAATTTTTTATATTTTTTTTTTTTTTCACATTCCGCAACTAAAATGCTGGACCAGCATTCCAGGAAATGTATAATCCTTTTCCCAGCCAGGTAGCTGTTGTAGTTTTTGAGATATGGATTGTGGCCTTCTAGAGGATGAACCATAGCCGATGTAATATAAGTATATATATATATCTATATATATATTATATATATAATATATATATACTATAAACATTATTAATAGTTATATAATATATATATACTATATATATATACTATAACGTGGTAACACTGCTGAGTCAAAATAATCAGGTCATTTGTGCTCACAAACTACAAGTTATTTGTCTCCGTAGCCAAAATAATTATTTGTTTCATCCAAAATCCCGAATTATTATTATATCCATTTTACAAACTTTAATTAATTTATTTATTAAATTATGCTTACCACACTAATACTGGTTGTGGGTAGATAGATATATTTTCGCATGTCTACACACCCCCAAAAAATTAATATATATTAGAAATTTACGGCATTAGGGTAGAAATATTTAAATGTTTACTAATTCAAAACGTGAGCGCCAGCACAGTTGTTGACATAAATGTTATAGTAAATATCTATCCGATTCTTTAGTCTTAATATGCTACTATAGCTTATAATGGTGCTGGACTCTTATATTTTAAATCATTATGTACTTGACTTGACTTTAAATTTTGTACGATTATTAATAGCATCGCTCGCTGTTGATAATTCGTTAATGCACAATACACAAGTAGTCAAGTACATTTTATTTTATAACCAGTTTTATAACCTTTATTTTATAACCAGTTAAAAATAAACAACTTAAATTGGCTACAAACAAATGTCAAAATAAAAAAAATGTACGTCTTTTATAATAAAAATTCAATTAAGTTTTTCAAAATTCTCTTGTTGTGAAAAAGTTATAACACAAATTGTTTTGGGACAGTCGAAAGGAGTCGTTTTTTTTTACTCGACTCCCGACTCCGACTCCCAACTTTTTGGAAAATCGACTCCCGACTCCTTACCCCTGAAAACGCTCGACTCCCGACTCCGACTCCCCATCCCTGCTAAATATGTAACTATTCATTAATGTTTATATATTTGTATTTACAATGTAATAAAGGAAATACTTTACTCCACTACTACTTTGACTCATCCCTATTACCATGAGTTCATGATGGATGGGATTTCACCTTTTAACAAAGTTCCATACTAAATTACTTAATTTGTTTCCATACCCTTTTCACATATGCGCACTTCAGTACCACACTGTACTACTCACGTTTCCCACATCTACTATAAGTCTAGTCCACTTCACAATTAATCAAATGTTACATTCAGTAAACAATACATTAAACTAATCATTAAATGTTTATATACTGAAAATATATATAAAGAACATAAAATAACTCTTAAAAACAAATCAGGGTAAATAAAAACTTATGCAATCATGTCATGCACTAACAAATTAAACCCTCCCTCCCCCCCAATACGAAGATCTGAAAAACATTTCTTGTTCTTGAATATTTCTTGTTCCCATACATACATACTAACTGCAAAGAAACCAAAAAAAAAAAAAAAAAAAAAAAAAATAATCAACAATGATTGAAAGACATGGTTACCTATTTACAACAAAGACTTCAAGTTTATTCAAGTTTAACAAATAGCTGCAAAGGCACATTATCCCCTTCCAGGCATCAACTTTGGGATCCCAGTGAACTGGGTTTCCATAGGAAAATTTGACCATAAAATCTTTAATGGTCTATATCTAATTTTTTCCAAAAGTCATAATTGGGAAAGTTCATAGATGTTAATTTTGAGTGTTTTGTACCAAAACATTTTTATGGAAAGATCAAAAATCAGATATATTTTTTTCTAATTTACTAGTATTGATAGTATTTGTGTAGGGCTTTTTTGTCTACCTAAAACCTAAAGAAAAATTAAATTGTGCATCATATGTCCATAGGTCAAATGGGTGTGTATTAAAAAAAAACCTGAAATATATGAATTGTAACTCTTTTTAATCCTATTTCCTCTGAAAATTTCATACAGACCTGATGAATTAATAAAATAATTAAGAGAAAATTTTCATTTTAACTTTACCTTTCAAATTTTTCTGTGGTTTCTATTATTGGTAAAATTCATAAGTTTAGACAGCTGTGTACCAATTTTATTAAAACATGCAAATTCTTTCTTTATATTCTACGATTTGATGTCCACATTTTATAGCTAATTTTTAGAAATACTGTATGGTATTCTCTTTTTTTTTTTTTTATTAAATTCCCTATATTTTTAAAAATTCCCCTAGTAATTCAGAACTTGGTAGTTTCTAGATCCTTATATTCATTCCATTTTTGAAAAGTTTCATTTTAAAGTTATAATATCTTTCAATATTTATAATGTTTTCAATGTTTTCCATGCTCATCCATAAATTTCTTTTGCAGTTGTAATTTTACAGTTTTTGTATATTCATATATATATCAATATCAAAATGGGAGGAAATAGAAATATGAAGAATTTTGTTTATAATAATAAGACAGATTTTTACCGTAAGTAGTTTGATGAAACCCAGCCACTTTTAATTTTAACTAATCCCGTATTAATTAAGTTAGTTTTGTACTAATGAATGAGTTATTACACAGAGGTTGGTTAGAATGTGTTAATTTTAAGGAATATTAAAATAAATATGCTTTAATCAAAAAATTAAACACTATTATTTCAGATATAAATACTTTTAACATTTCAGTTAAGATCAAGTTTTAAGTAATTTCTAAATGTTCAACAGATAAATATTAGAATAATTTCTTAATAGTTTGCAGGATGTAGAATACTGCTATTCAAAAATTGATTTTTTTTTTTTTTTTATTTAATGTTTTCATGATAGTAGTCTATTTATTTTAATCAAAGTTGAACCTACAATTATTGGATTTAGCTATAAATCTTTTTGTCAACTGTGTGAACTCACTTCTACTAGTGTCTATAATTTTTACAATTTTGTGTTTTGCTAAATAAGTTTTTATTTGTGGTGATAATTTATTTTTTATTTCAGACACTACAAATTCTTGAAATTTACTTACTTGACACTTCTTATTATAGTGTTTGTACCTACATTTACCTTTTTTTGTTTTTTTTTACCAAAACACTTATCATGTTAATGTGATTACTTAATTTTCTGGGGCATTTTGTGTAATTTGCAGATAATTATCATTGGTTAGGTTTTAAATAAATTTTATGATTGAACTTCATTAAATTATTATTCTTAAGAATTGTAAAATTTTTATGAATTTTGGCAATTTGCTAACCATAAATTCTTAACTGGGATTTTGTATCTATCTATACCCATGAGATTACTAAATTAAGTCTTCTGCAAAATAGGGAACATACAAAAACTGAATTGACATTGGATAAGTATGTAGGTTAAAACATAATTGTTGCAATTCTGAAAAAACAAAAACAAATAACAATTAAGATTTTAAGATGTACTTCCTTTATCACAAATGCTAATTTGGCAAGTTTATATTTTTATGAAAGAATGTGTAACAATAAATGACAGCTGAATCATAAAATTGTAATTTTTTTTTTTTTTAGTAATAATAATAATAATAATAATAAGGATTGCAATAATTTATTTCCTGATATTAAATTTAATATCCGGAAATAATTCATTCCATTCATTATTTAGAATGTTTAAGGGGATAAGGGGGACCAGGTCAGAATGGGGGTGCCTAACTTTTTGGATGTATAATCATCAATTCTGTTCTTTTTATGTGCTAACACTTTCTTATAGAGAATTGAAAGCTCTTTTGAATGTTTTGTGTATTTTCAATAGCTAAAAAAAATTTCTCCCATGAACAATTGCAAAACCATTGGGTATGCAAAATATTTATCGAACCAAAAAAAAAACTTATTTCACCCAATTATATTTGCTCCAAAAAAATCATACTGATCGGAGGAATAATAAAAAAAGTTATAGTTGCTTTTCATTTTTGAGTTACTCCCCCCCCCCCCCAAAAAAAAAAAAAATGATAACATCACTTGCTTATTATTCATCTGATTAGAATGAAATTATTTTCACAGCTTGCATAATTCAATGAGATACCCATTTTTTGTTTAGATAAATAATTTTTTTAATGAATGGTTTTCCTGGTGATCACTTGTAATATTTTGAAAATTATTGGTTTTCACTTGAACAGTGGCAAAACCATTATGCATACAAAATATTTTTCTTAACAAAAAAATGTGAATCTTCCCCAATTAGACATGCTATGAAAATTTTGTACTAATCAGAAGAATAACAAAAATGTTTGCCCCCTCCAAAAAAAAAATGCAATTAAACCCCCCCTCCCCCACCATACCCTCTTCCCCACTCTTTATCAATTAATTTTTATTTTAAATATAAATAATCATAAAATTTACTATAATTCAATCTATTTGCATTAAATTAACGTTTCATCTGATATAAATTTTATTGCAATAGGTTATATATAAATGAAAATGTAGTATCAAACATTGTGACATTTTTATTTCTCAAAAGTAATTTTTTTTACATTGAGTTGCTATTTAAGGGTATAGCAAAAAATCTGGTCAAATATTTTGATACTTTTCTTTTTTGTTTTCAATTTTATATAGCTATGTTGTACTATAATTAGATATATGATTCAATCAAATATAATAATTTTTGATGAGTTTTGAATAATTTTTTAGTTTTAGGAAAAAAAAAAATTTATTGATATATTGCTTCTATATTTAAGTTATTTTATAGAACATCTGTGTATGGCCAGTATTTCAGTGAAATCTGTTTGCAAAAATCTTTTGTAGTTCAGCAGAAATTCATGTTAAAAATTGATGATTCATAATATTTGTGAAGAAATTAAACAAAATCTGCTCGATTTTTCTTCGTCCTCAAAATAAATATTGTAGAGTTATTTTTTCTCTTTCGAATGGTGTAAAATTCATTTGTCCAAAGAAAATGAAACCGTTTTTGATGCTTGTCCCTCACCTTAAAAGAAAATAAGTCGCTGCTTTGTTTTCAAATTATTATTTATTTAGGTCTTTTATTGTTACTGGAGATTTATTTTTTTCTGTTTTACCCAAGATAAAATAAATAAAATTCATGCATGCTTTACTCTGAAGTTTTCTCATAAGCAAATAGTTTTCATGAATTTGAGTTTTACTTTTACTTATTAACCTTTATTCTTTAAAATGATCTAATTTGTAAGGTTTTCTACTTCCTTTTTCTTCAGAAATTATATTTAAAATTATTTTATTTTACACTTTCTGCTTCAGAACATGATGACAGAACTTCATCAGATAACTATAACAAAAATTTTAATGATGATAGACCATTTTATTCAGGCAGAAGAGAGCAGTATCAGGATTTTAATGGCGAGAGACAATTTACCTCAGGCCAAAGAGACCAATATCGAAAGGTATAATCCATATTCCTTTATTAGTTATATAACATACTATATACAATTATATTTAATACTTGTATTATATTATATATATATTATATTATTATATAATATATAATAAATTATTATAATATATATATATATATTATATTTATATATATTATATATATATATATATATATATATTATATATATATATATATATATATTATATATATTAATTATTTATTTATATATTAATTATATAGTATCAATTTTTTTAGTGTACCAAATATAATGGAAGTTGGGGACCCCTATCGATAATTTTATTGAAAACTTTTATTTATATATTTTGCATGGCGTTATATAAATTGTTATTTACCTATGCAAAAAGATTCGATGTATTTACGTTTTTGTAAATTTACTGCTGGTTGTAACAGGGTGAGTACAAATGTTTGACTCCAGGTGGTAATAGCAAAATTTATACTTAGAGGTAACATTTTAATCATTATCTCCTATAATTGAGTAATTTTCTTTTACCTAATACTTCATAGATAGTGTTTGTATAGCATACTTTATTATAAGGTTAACATTTTGGAGCCCCTATCCTGTTTTTTTTTTGGGAATTAATTAATTTTCACTCACCATGGAAAATATATACGTCAAGAAGTCGAAAGTGCTTAAAAATCGAAGAATTCTTAACTACTACTTTGTTATTATTATTATTTTAGAGGAATAAATATTTATTACGATAGTATAGAAATTTTTGTGTGGATGTACATACTAATAGTTGTCTAGGTGTGTGAATAGACTCTAAATTCTATATTTGAAAGTTTGAGATAATATTTATAAAAAAAATTTACACACAGGAAGTAGTCCACTAAGTGACATAATTTTTTTTATTTCGTGGAAAATCGTAACTTTGCACGTTTATTTTGATGGGGTGCAGTGTGACTATAAATCTGATATTTATCGACAGCATTAATATGACCTACTACCAATAGTAGTATGTTTCTTCATTCTTGACAATTATTGCTGTGTTAGAGTTATTTGTAGAATTGTTTTAGAAATAAAGCCATTGTCAAAAAGAAGCCATAAAAAACAATTTTTATTTTTGATTTGTGTTGATGAAATACTATTATTCTAGTTTATTATAGTTAATTGAATAGATAAATATATATCATAAGAACAATATGATATAGTGTAGGCATTAATCTAAGGATTGGAAAAACCATGTATACAAAATTTAATGTTTAGTGTGTTTATATGATACATATCAAGACTGTAACCATAGTATATTAAACTAAGTAGATGACAAAATTTAACTATCATACTTGTTGGAAACTCTGTCTTATCTATTATATATTTGTTGCATATATTAAGATTCTATTTATATATTATTTAATTATTATGATACTAAATATCTTCTCGGTCTATTGAATTTATGTAATTTAATAAAATTATAATAAGTTTTTATATTATAACTCAATTCGGAATTTTATTATAGCTTCTTTTCTATAATCTGTCCATAATATTTCGCAGCATCAAACTCGTTATAAACGTGAAATCGTATTTAAGGTTGTATAAAAATTTGTTGGTAAATGATACTTCCGTATTTTTTTTTTTTTTTTTTTTTTTTTTTTTTTTTATTTTTTCAAATATAGGATTCCTGTGAATACATAGCAAAATAATATAACTGTACGTCGGCAATTATTAATATGTTAACTTTAACCTTAAATGGAGAATAACGTAGCCATTACCGTTCCAGGGGTGATTTTTATCCCCTGTCCAAACTTTTCACATTCAGATTGGTCGGGTAATGATATTGTGTTGCACTATTGACAAATATCCCGAGACGTCGCTGAGTCCCGGGCGCTACTAAGTTTGCGAAACGAAAAAAAGTACGATTTTAAATAATTACCATTTTTTTTTTTATTTTAAATTTTTTGATGCTGTTTATATCGCACTGGAAATTATATTAGCTATACCAATATAAATAATGAAAAAGGAACTTGTCCTTTAAAGGATGTTAACCGATATATTTTGAACGAAACAAATAATGATTTTTTTTTTACAAGTATTTAATTCTAATTGCGTAGATTTCGCTAAAAATTTTTTTTTTTTTTTTTTATGAAAGCTACAAAAAGCAGTTGTCGAAACACTATTTAGAAACATAAACTGGTCTCTCGGCTCAACGGGGTACGACGTCCCCCACGACTCTGTCCCAGCACCGTCGACTCGAGCCCCTTATAAAAAAAAAATTAAAAAAAAAAAAATTAACGATTTTTCGAGAGCATGATAAAAAAAAACAATTTTTGGCAACTGCTCTCCTTACTATTGAATAGGAGTTTTAGTCTAACACGTCAGGTGTGGCAACCGTAGGTGTTCGGATCGCGGCGATTTTTCGAATAATCTATGTCTATTTATGTCACATCTTTTTTAGGAGTTACGGGGGGACGCGGGGGGGGCCAAAAAAAAAAAACATCAATGAAAACTTACTAATATATATATATATATATATTCTATTATATTATATATATATAATATATATTATATATATAATATATATATTATATATATATATCATTATATATATATTAATTTAAAAATTTTTTATTTAATTTCTTTCAACGAAATTTTTTAAATAAAAATTTGAAAATATATTTTTAATACAATAGTGATTGGGGTAAATTTCGAAAATCCACATTAAAATCATAATAGGGTCTTAACTATATAATTATAGGACCAAGAAAATTTCTCAGCTGGCTAATGGTCTATTCCTTTTGCTGCAAAAAGATCCTCTACTATAAATTTTTTTTTATAGATTATGAATACTGGAAATCTAAGGATACTAACCATGTTAATCAACGAGGAATTTTTAAAGGGTTTTATTAATTAAATTTACATTGCTGGGCACAAAACACAATCAAAAAATCACCTCTCAAATTCCACCTCGCTCTCTAAAATCACTTACTAATAACAGAAGACTCATTTTGGTGGACAGCGTTCAGATAAGGCACAACAATGGTCATTTCTTAAAACACTACTTGACTATATCACAAAATCGCAACAACCTTCTCTCTGATATCAAATACCTACCCCCCTCTCACTAAGAATCCCTTTAAAAACTCACAAATTTTATTTAACCGCAACCTAAAATCTATCCTTTCAGATTTTCCCACACTCCACAGATCTTAAATAAACTTCCTAGATTTCAAAATTTTATGGTCCTTTTTCCAAACACACAACCTAATCTTCTCTTAGATCCCCATTATTCTCTCACATTGACTCCACATCACTTACAACCTCGTCCAAATGGTTTATCTCTAACAACTAAAAACCGCCCTAATCAACCACATTTCTACTTCACATTTATCTAACACTGAAGATTTCATTAAAACCAAACATATCAAGCCTCTTACTCACCATCTCCTTAGTTTTGATGTTTCCTCTTCGCATTTCTGTCCCTGTTCCCTTAACCTCTCTCTCTCTCCTCCTTGAACGCTTTCCTTATGAAACTAATTTCACTTATCCTAACCCTTTCCCTCCTTAAAAACAACTTGATCAACCTCACCTTTGAACATAATTTCTTCGAATTTAATAATTTTTCTTTCTTCAAACAAAACTCCGGTCTTAGCATGTCTCCCCTCTCTCTCCTCCTCCCTTTGGCAATCTTTTCATGGAACTTATCGAATACTACCCCCCCACTCCTCCCTCACCGGCCCCTTCTTTTGGGTACAAAGGTATCGTTTGTAGATATATCTTTTTGCCTCCGTTTCCGCACCCATATTAACGCCTCAACTTATTCTTAACTTCATAAACACAACTACCTAACATTAAATTTCACTATTGGAACACCTCAAAACAACACTACCGTTTCTCAGATCTCTTCAGTGACTTTGGTCCACCTCTAAATATCATCCAATTCACATATTTACAGAAACCTACATCCAACCCTTCTTACCATACACTGGTTCTCCTCACATAATCTACCTCAATTTGGCACTCTTTCTTCCCTTTTCTTACGTGCTTTCCGCATATGTTCTCCCTCCTACCTTCAACCTATCCTGCAAAGGCGATCAACTTTCAAAAACCTTTCTTATCCTTCTTGTGATCCATAAGCCTTTTGAAAAAAAAAGAAAAAAAGCAAAAAAAGGAAATCTCTACGATCTCCCATTAACCACCCATTCCCGTTTAATTTTATACTCTTTCCTTCATCTACTACAACATCAGCGACCCTCTCACCACAATTAAAAATATCTTTCCAAAAACTTTCCGTTTCACTTCCTCTGATACTCTCTCATAAAAAAACCCCTTAACCCACACATTTATCAACCCATCCCTCAAGCGGAACTCTCCCGATTGTTGTTTACAAAATTCCTTGCAAGGATTGTAACTCCCTTTACATTGGTGAATACTCAATGGAATCTTAAACGCCGCCTTTTTATCACCAAACCTGACCTTCTACACCGACAATCAAAATCTTCCTGGCCCACTTTATCGCTTCTACTATAATCCTTCCATTTAACTTTAACTCAATTGACACCTATTTCTCCATGTGCAAACTACAAAAATCTAAATTCATTGAATTTCTGCATCATCAAGCCATTGCATTGGATAAACAAGAAGCCGTGAGAAAAATGACCTCAACACCAATTCACAATTCTCAATACATAAATTTAAGTGAAAAAAACAGAAAATATCTACTCTTCCTAAATTATACATAACTAAATAATTTTTTACTTTTTTCATATGTTAGTTTATAATATACTTCTTCTGAAGGAGGTTCCAGCCACATAGATCGAAAAGCCTCAAGAATATATATTTATTTAACTTGTAAAATTTGTTGTTTATTGAAACGATGCGTTGATAGGGCGGTGTTTCACCGCCCTCCTATGATAAATATTTACTCTAAGCGAATTAATATTTAAAGTACAAATAATATATTATATATATATATAGTTATAGTATATTATATAGTATATATATTATTTATATTATTATTATATTATATATATATATATATATATATATATATTCAACTTGTACCTTGGGTTTCCTTGTTCTGCAAAACCTGAAACCATTAGTGTTAGGTTTCATTGGCTCTGGGCAACATGTACCCGTCTAGGTGTTAGGCTTGAATGGCTCTGCAAAGCGTGTATCCGTCTAGGTTAGGTTAATTCCTCCTGCAACGTGCATTTCAATCTAGTTATGTGACTGGGACCCTGTTCAGTTTCGGTTATGATAAATTGTTAGTAGAACATGTAATATATATATATAATATATATATATATATATATATATATATATATATATATATGAATATATATATATATATTATTATATTCTTTTCAAGTAAGTCCATCGTTTTTGTGCTCACGACCCGAGTCGCCTTTAGTCGCGGGTGTCTTAGGCCAAACGTGACAATCGGAGCGATTGGTGTTGTGAGACAGATCATACGCGTTAAACAGTTGATTTGAAACGAGCGGGTGTAAAAATTCCCATATATATTATATATAATATTATTATATATATATATTATTATTATATTATATATATATAATATATAATATATATATATTATATATATAATTTATATATTCTATATAGTATGGACTTTCTGGCGCATATAGTAGAAGTTTGTTTCTTTTCATATCCCGAAGATGTCGCGGGTTCAGTTCCTTAATTCCTGAAGGTCAAGAATAGAATACTTGCCAATGGAACAATACTTGGTGGCGACAAGTTTTAACGGGGATAGACGGCTTCCAAAGTTCAATTTCTAACGAGTTCAATCACTTGTAAACTACTTCATAGAAATAAAGAACACGTTAAAAAGGAATTATTATTAATATATATATATATATATTATATATATTATTATAATATATATATATTATAATTATATATATATATATATATCCTACTATATATATATATATATATATATATATATATATATATAACTAGATAGATAATCAATATATATGCATTTTATTTTTTGAAATTACAAAAAAAAATATACTGAAAAATTCAATAAAATAAATACTTAACAAATTAATGTTCTTTTGTTTATGGAAAATTAAAATAAAATAAATTACTAAAAATTACACAAATTCCCAAAATTTTCTTTCTAACATTTAGTATTTTTGAGCATTTAATGTTGGTATTTTTGATACACAACTGTAAACAATATTTTTCTATGTATGTTAGGGTACGGTAGTGTTTTTTAGCGAAGCTTAAGTTAAAAACAAAATGTATTAAAACAAAAGTAGCAATTGCAGTGGTGATTTTTTGCACATAAAAAAACTTCTATAAGCTAATGTTAAAGCAATATTTTATCATTTTACAACCAATCATGGATTGGGGGGCTCGGGGGGGCTCCGCCTTCCTTGAAATTGTTAGTATGCCATGCCTTTGTAATGGATTTTAACTTCTAATTAAAAAAAATGTCAATTTATTGAAAGATCTCATTACAAGGGATTTTGCAAGATTGTAGTTTCTTTTTTTTTTTTTTTTTTTTTTTTTTTTTTTTTTGGTGGGGGGGGGGGGCTTGTCTACGGTGGTTTTTATTAGGATTTTCCTTAATTGCAACATCTGACATCTTCAGTATAGATTTCAATTGAAAAATCGACGGAAGACGTTTAAAACAACACGGGTGGCGGGAGAATGGCATAATGTATCTTAACAAGTTGATTGTAATTTTCGATAGATAACTAAATCTTCGAATTAAAATGGGTGACTTTTCTTATCAAAAAAATATTGGGAGAAAGATACGCCATTCCTCCTGATTTGATAACGCTACGAAATGGGCGGTGCGCATGGAACATGGCGGATAGAGATCATTGGCGGTTTAAAATTTTGCAAAATATCAAAATTTAAAGGCAAAATATATATAAAAATTATTTAAAGTCAATATAAGGGACAAATTAAAAATTAAGGAAACGCTTTTTATAAAGCTTCGTTAAACTTGAGTGCCATTAAATTGAGTAACATAGTTTTATAAATTTCTAAAGCAAAAAATATAAAAATACGGTTTTAGCTATCATTAGAAATATAATGGTGTTCACAAGTCATTAAATGTAAATAATATCTGGAGATTTTAGAATATAAATAAAAATACTTCTAGGAAGCGAAGTGATATGTAGTTATCCATAACATATTATATATTCTCTAACCAAATTTAAGGAAAACGGCCGTAAAGGAATGACACCTTTAATCGATTTAGGTAAGAGAAAAATAAACGCTTATTATAATTTATGTTAAATATGTCTACTTATTGGTTTATCATTGCAATGCATTGCTGAATGATGAAATATTTCTTATTTTGGTATTTTTGTATCACATTATATAAAAAATTCTTGTTAAGGAAGTATTTCAGTTTGTCCAAGACCTACGTTATAAAAATGTATTTTCGCGCGCTCATTTCCTGTTTTTTTTTCATTTAAAATGTGTAAAATATGTATTTCTATTTTTGTTTTTTTTTATTATCGGAAGATAGTTGCAGTTATCTTTTGAAGCTCTTTTTTATGTATTTTATAACTTAATTTGTACAAAATAATGTAATGTCTTATGTAATTTAATGTTTTGTAGAATTTTGCACCATATTATGTATATCAAATATTAAAAAGACGTTTATTGAAAAATTGTAGGTGTGCAAGAGAGTACATAACAAAGTTATAATATTGTAATTAAATTTTAGCTTTAGGTGTGCGAGAGATTCAGGTATAAAAAAATTCTAATGAAAATCATAAATTTATTATTACGCTTAACTTTAGGTCAGCAAAAGGTTTTCTTATAACTGAAGAGATTGTTTTAATAAAATAATATCAGGACCAAAACTGAGTTTTATTCCCTACCTATAGAAATAAGTTTTAAAAAGGGTTATAAATACTTGGTTGACGGTTCATTAGCCTCGAAGTACCAATCAAAGCGTCTCATATAGCCTCTTGCGCATGGTGACGAAGGCGGCTTTAGCAGAAAAAGGTGTATACCCTAGTACCTGTAGATATTTATGTTCCTCAAGGTATAATCGAAGTCTAATACATGGGGCTATCAAAAGAACAACATCAATACTTACCTGTGCAGTCGGGAAGAATAGAAGAACTCAACTACCAAACATATTGAAGTTGAAGAGAAAAGAAATAACTCTCCCAGCAACTCCTGCCACTTCATATATATATATATATAATATATATATATATATATATATTATATATATACTATATATATATATATATATATTAATATATATATATATATATATAAATATGGTCGTGTGTGTGCATTAAAGTGTGTGAGGTTATGTTTCTATAAGGATGCGTGTCTCAAATGTTAATTAAAATGTTTAAAGAATCTTTCAATAAAATTGATTAAAAATTTGAACTAATTAAATTATTATTCAATAAATCAAGAGAAAGAAATAAAAAAATAAAATAAAATAAGAAACCCTTTCTTCCCAAAGTCTTTTAAGAGTACTTTTGTTAATGCAATTAACTATTAATATAGGAATCTCTTCATTTTATTATAAGATTAATTTCGAAAATCTCGAAAAGAAAGAATGACTTTGGAGTAATTGAGAAGAAAACGTATAAATGATTAATTGAGATTATTATTATTATTATTATTATTATTATTATTATTATTATTATTATTATTATTATTATTATTATTATTATTATTATTATTATTATTATTAATTATTTTATTATTATTATTACTATTATTATTATTATTATTATTATTATTATTATTATTCAAATTTAATCATTTTACATTTTTATTATAAATTTTTTTTTAATTTCTTCTCAATTCTTTTTCATTTATTCAGTTTTCATTTGCATTCTCCAAATCACTTCTTCAGTGTTTGTATTAGTAATAAAATGCTTTCCATCTTACGTCCGGTAGGTTTGTGGCGTCTAATATTTTCCATTTTTCTTAGCAACTTGTCGTACATTCTGTTCTTTTTGAATCATCTATTTTCTATTTCATTCCCGTCTTGAAAAGAAACCAGCGAAAAAGTTTCGAAACGATGGCTCAATTTAACCTTCCTCTGTTTTGAATTGTTTTTCATTTTTTAATATACACACATACCAATAAATATCGCCAAAAAAAGAAAGGAAAAGAAAAACCGAAAAAAAATCGAAACTTTTTGCATGACTTTTGTAAAACGATTAAATTTAGCGGTTAAGATTTTTAGATTTTGAATTGAAAATAAAAGCTGCACTTTACCAATCAATATGATATGTCGAAAAATTGCGTTGCTATAGTTGCCTCTCCTAACATCTATTTTGTGTTGTTTTACACAAAATTTAAGGGTCTTAAGGGTTTCTCCAATGTAAGATTCTGCCCATGTAACACGCAGAACATTGTAGATACGACCAGAATTTTTAATGTTAATTGTGTTCAATGCATTAGAGAATGTGGTAAAACATCTGGAAATGCAAAAATAATATTGATATTTTATAATTTTGGTATAGTAAAAAGTAAATTTGTAATGGAATCATCATAAGGGACAATGATTACATTGTAAAGCTTAGCGTATGTGGTCGGACTATGATTTTTATGGTAATGAGTTTTTTGCTTTAAGAAATTGTTTTGATATGACTTGATGGGAATAGATAAAAGGGGTAAATTGGTTTGAAACAAATATGATTTCCCATTCCATAAATATGGGGTCTATGAATCTTATGGAGTGGAAAAAAGTGTATATGACATTTTGTTTCATATATGAAGGGTGATTTGAGAAGGAGTGTAAAATTTTATTTCATGAGGTTGGTTTTCTGTAATTATGATGGACAAATTATTTTCATTTTCCAAAATATGTAGATCTAAAAAAAGAAATGTTATTATAATTTTGAATTCGTAGGGAAACTGTTGATGGAACTAAGTCATTCATTTGAGTTAAGAAATGTTCAGTTGGGAATTTTTTAGGAATTATATAAATATCTCTCTCCCTCTCTCTCTTCTCTCTCTCTCTCTCTCTCTCTCTCTCTCTCTCTCTCTATATATATATATATATATATATATATATATATATATATATATATATATATATATAATATTTTAAGAAAATATATTATATTTATATATATATATAGCTATTCAGTAGGATCTTTCATCGAAAAGGTATATTTATTAAAATTCTGTATTTTTCCCACCTTAGAAGGTATTTTTTTTTAACCAATAGGCATAAAGATTAAAGTTGCCAGTTGCTTCAAACGGTTGTAATACAAAGACATAATTAAAGAAATATTATATTATGAAAATGAAGTTAGATAATATTATTTGCTACGAAAAATATTGTAACGAGGATGGAATGTGCTATCAAGCTCCTCCTTTGGGATTCCTCCTTCTCTTTGCTTTCTTATGTCTAGCTTTCTTTCAAGTAGCTCAATATCGGCTGTGGTTGATGGAGCGACTTCTTCTTCTTTTTCTGTCAATAGTGGTGTTCCTCAGGGTTCGGTCTTATCTCCTATTTTATTCTTACTTTTCATTAATGATCTTTTCACCTGCACATCTAACTCTATCCACTCATATGCCGATGACTTGACCCTTCATTCTTCAACTCATTTCAATTCTGCTCCTTCTTTTACTTCTAGAATTGCCTCTCGTCTTAATCTTTTCCGATTCTATTCTCGCTGATCTGGATAGAATTTCCGATTGGGGTCGTCTCAACCTTGTGAAATTCAATTTTTTAAAAACTCAACTTCTACAAATCTCCCTCTCTAAAACCCCTTCTAACTTTCCTATATCTTTCGACGGTTCTCTCGTCTCTCCTGTTGACAATATAAACATCCTTGTCCTTAACATAAACAAAAAAATGTCTTGGAAACCTCACATCACAACGGTTGCTAGGGCGGCCTCAAAGAAACTGGGAGTTCTGTTTAGACTGCGAGACTTTTTTTCCTCTTCTCAGTTACTCCAGCTATACAAGGGTCTCATCCGCCCTTGTATGGAGTACTGTTCTCATATCTGGGGGGCTCTGGTTTCACCCGGATTTTGGACAGGGTCGAGTCAAAAGCCAAAAGGCTTATAAACTCTTCTGTACTTTCCAGTTCACTTGACATTCTATCTTTGCGGGTGCGATGTTGGTACTTTATATCTTTCTATAGGTACCGCAGCGGCAGGTGTTCGAGGGAACTTATCACTCGCGTACCACCACCTTTACGACGCCTTCGTAGCGCAAGGGGTGCTGTGTCTGCGCACGAGTTTTGTGTTGATATTGGTAACTCCAGGCTAGTTCGCTGCGGTGCTTCCTTCTTTCCTGCCACCTCTGTTCTGTGGAATTCTCTTCCATCTTCTGTGTTTCCTGCTCAATTTAATCCAGGGCTGCGGAGTCGGAGTCGGAGTCGTGGAGTCGGAGTCGTGGAGTCGGAGTCGTGCAATTTTCCCGGAGTCGGAGTCGGAGTCGAAAACCTGTGCAGAGGAGTCGGAGTCGGAGTCGGAGTCGAAGATTCCTGTGTAAGTGGAGTCGGAGTCGGAGTCGGAGTCGGAAATTTAGAGAACTATTATTTTTATTATTATTATTATTATTATTATTATTATTATTATTATTATTATTATTATTATTATTATTATTATTATTATTATTATTATTATTATTATTATTATTATTATTATTATTATTATCATATTAATAATATATATTATTATTACATTATTATTATATTATTATTGATATATTATTATTATTTATTAATATATTGATTATTATTATTATTATTATTATTATTATTATTATTTTATTATTTTATTATTATTATTATTATTATTATGATTTATATTATTTTATTATTATTAATATTATAAAAGTTTTTGATTTTATTTCCAACGTTCTAAATATTTATTTTTGTGTACATAATTTAATTTCCTTAAAATAATCTTTGAAAATAATATACAAGAGAAGAAGAAGATATATTTACATAGATTTCCCGACGCGTTTCGTCTCTATACTTGAGACATCTTCAGAGGATTATTTCTTGTAAGCGAATGAGTCTTTAAATTGATTTATAATAAGTAAATCAAATGATATTGAGTCTGACTGATAATTACATTAAACTTAATGTTATATCTGTTACTGGTTTTGATGTAGAAGGCCTCCGCAATTTTAAGTTTCTGGACTTCACATCATCCGTATAATATTGTGAAGTGTTTAGAAATATTACTAATAGTTATTGACCATGTGCCTATTGAAATTGCTTCAAAGACTTTGCTGGGACTGTAGAGCATGTTGATATGCCCTGTTTCCGTCAATCTATTCTTCGTTGTAACCAATATATGGTCGACGCTTACAGTCTAACTCAGGCAGTTAAATGTGGTACACAACGTGATGAGTTGTCCGGGCAAAGATCTCTTGTGCTAAATGAAGATGACAGTTGTTTGGACTTATGGTATAGTCTGACTTTATTTTTTGAGGTGTCTTTAGTTTTGAGGTGAGAATTCAAAATATTACGAAGGCACTTCTCTTCCTTATTGACAAATAGCATTGGAAGTTTTGAAGAAGAAATTATTCGAATTTTCTTTGATTAATTTTACTTTCTTTATTATATAATTTTGTTAGGGTTTTATTAATTAAATTTTCAACTGAATATTGTGGATGATCACAGTTAATTAAATTTTACTTAATGCGGCAAATTTCTTCATCAAAAGTTTTCCAAGTTGAACATAGGTTGTATGCTCTGTAAACTAAAATTTTTACGATAGATTCTTTGTAAATAGTCGTGTGAATAATCCATAAAAAATATTCAATATACAACATATAAGATCAGTGTTTGACATGTATGCCTGAAGATAAATGCAGCCGTCAGAGATTAACATGGATTTTGATGTCTAAAAAACAGATAGCCCATTATATAACCTAAGTTTCGATATGTTGAATTTTAAGCATGGAAACTTCTTATTTCTATTGATGAAATGAATGTATATGATCATGTTCCTAAAAAATTGTGAGGGTGTCGTCGACATACCTTATGTAACAATACGGGGGTAAAGTTGTTTGTTTCACGTAGGATTTTGTTTTTCCAATTGGACATACAGAAGTCCAGCCAAAGTATAGGTCCAAGTGGTGAGCCCATCGGCACTCCATCGTACTCCATCAGTTTGTAGATATATGTTTTTTTTAAATTTATCCGGGGTTTGAGTAAAACAAATTAATAGAAAGTTTTTATTTTGTTGTTCTGTTTTATCTGGGGGGGGTAGGTTATTTGAGTGATACACTTCGTTAATTATTATGTCAATCGTATCAAGAACCAGTACATTTATGAACAAAGATTCTACATCAAGTGAAGGCGCGAATATATTAGTGGCTTCAAGTTTTAAGTTTTATAATTTACATAATGTTTCATTATTTGATTTAACTATGAAGAGTTATTAGATATGCGTCGGAAATGCTGTTCAGATAATTGGCAATTTCGTGATAAGATAAACCGTTCCGACACATTAATATATATACAGGATCCTAAAGATGAATTTTCTGAGTTTTTTGTGTTATTTTAGGACAACTCCATATATATATTATATATATATAGATATAATTATATATATATATATTATATATAATATATATATATATATATATATATATATATATACTAACTTAATATATATATTATCTAATCTATAAAATCCAGTTCGTTAAATTTAGTACAGGCAGATCTTATTGTTTTTTTATCATAAGCGATTCTGTTAATGCTTATATTATATATTATTATTATTATTATTATTATTATATATTTATTATTATTATTATTAAATTATTATTATATTATTTATTAAAATTAATATTATTATTATTATTATATTATTATTTATTATTAATTATTATTATTATATTTTATTAATTAATATTATTATTATTATTATTATTGATTATTATTATTATTCATTATTATATTATTATATTATTATTATTATTATAAATTATATTATTATTATATATTAATTATTATTATTTATTATATTATTATATTATATTATTATTATTGAAACTGAAAGTATTAAACTGTTAATTTT